>JAWPHD010005275.1:0-166874 GCA_037043455.1 Cyrtodaria siliqua | reverse complement strand
AGATTTTACTTGTTTAACATAGATTTATATAGGGAATTTAAAAAAACCTTCTTCTCTAAAAGCACAAGATGTATGTAGCATTATGGTCCTCTACCAAGTTTGTTCAAATGATGACCCTGGGGTCAAATCTTGCCCCACCCTGGGATCACAGTTTTACAAAGAATAGTATAGTCTTATTCTCCAAAACGTAAACCGGGCGGTCCCGTGTATCGATCTATCCTCCGAGCACGTTAAAGAACCACAGGAATCTATTCGATAATAAGAGTAGGGCAGGTTCCCGGATTCCTATGTATCCTTCCCCTCCCTCTGGGGCGGCTCTAAATAACCTATACTGTGTTGATGAGCCGTTAAACAAGATTCAATTCAAATGGTGACTGGGGTCAAATCTTGCCCCGCTCTGGGGGTCTCAGTTTTACATAGAATTATATATATGAAAATCTTTTTAAAAAGCTTATTCTCAAAAACTGCTTTGTCACTTTTGACTTAACGTCTCACAACACAATTAATTTTCTATAGGGTCCCATTGTAAGGTTTGTGTTAATGGCATAGAGATAAAAAATATTTTGAAGCACAATTTTAGGCTTAAATTCTTCCTTGATCCAATATCTGCAATTAAAAACACAATTAACAAAAATTTACCAGATTGAACTTTTTTTAATTTCTTGCTTGTGTGACACCTATCAAAATTCAGCGTAATAATATGACAAAAATACAATGTGGTGATTCGACCCATGATGTCTAAAATGAGACAGAATTAGCTAGAAAGCTGATATCAACATGAAATTTTCTGTGCTCTCTTCCTAAAATGCTGTAGATTAAGCATCTGGTAAAGATAAATCCATGTTGCAATGTAAAGTCCTGTAAAAAGTAGAAAATGGGAACTATGTTTTTAGTCTACCTCCATCATCTGTAGGGCACGAGTACTCAAGGGAGATAATAGTGTCGTGAGTCCTTCAGACGGATGATCCTAAGGTCAATGATTTTCAAATTTGTTAAAATTAAGGCAACCCCACATTCAACATGGTCACGGTTAAAGGGTGGTTGGGGAGAGGGTAAACAACATCTCAGAAACTGCATGGCCAATTTTGACCAAATTTCATGTGGTTGATTCCGAGGTCAATGCCTTTCAAAATTATACAAATTAGATCAATGCATTATCCAAGATGGCCGCCATTACCATATATGGTCAGAACCTTAAAAAATCTTTTTCTTATGAACTAGAGTTTGACAGTTTTTAGCTCGACTATTCGAAGAATAAGAGAGCTTATGTAATCACCCCGGGTTCCTGTAACCGATGGGCTCCCATGGAACCCAAATTCTGATAGCCCTTAAAATGTGTTTATTTCACATCAAATTTTGCGTGTAAGCTGTGTTTACAGGTCTATATCTCTTACATTTCGTGTCCTAGCTCAACTAAATTTGGGAATTGGTTTTGTTATAGTTTGTTGTAAAGGGTTGCGTAAGTAATTTTGTCTTCTGCAAATTATGGGCTCCCATGGAACCCAAATTGTGATGGCCCATAACATGTGCAAAGAAGGCAGACCTAGGTTTGCATGCATGTAACCTGTTGTATATATATCTATAAATTTGGTTTGTGATTTCGTATAGCATCATGCATTTTATTCATACTTCACCCATATTGGGACATGGGCTCCCTCCTCCTCGCCCCCAGCCTCCACCATGCCTTTTTTTTTTTTTTAGATATTCCCCCTCTCCTGATCCTTAGATGAATGCTCGTTAGATTTGTTAAAATTAGGTCAGCGCGACATCGAAGATTGCCGCCATTACCATATATGGTCGAAACCTTAAAAAATCTTTTTCTCAAGAACCGCTGGACAGATTTCAACAGTTTTTCTTTTAAAATGATCGCCAACGCCTAGACTATCAAATTTGTTCAAATGAAGTCCCCGGGGTCAAAAATGGCCGGGGGTCCAAAGTTTGTATATTGAGATTTTGCATGTTTTTCATATAGACATATATAGGGGAAAAAAAATCTTTTCTGGAACCACTAGGCACAGAGGTCTCATGTGTTACATGTAGCATCAGCTTATGGTCCTCTACTAAGTTTGTTCAAATGGTGACCCTGGGGCAGTGTATTAGGCAGAAATCCAAGAACTGGGTGTGCAAATATACAAACAGGGTGTGCAAATAATTTGCGAACACGCGTTACGCGCCAATTCGCGCCAAGTGGGTGTTTCGGGGGTAATTTATTTTCACAGATAAAGCTGATAAAGGTGCATTTTAGATCATCTTTCTTCTATAAATGTATACAAAACATAAAAATATTGAGAAAAGTAAGAGTTTAAGTAAGTCACAAAACTTACTGAAAACAATCTTCTTCTCTGGAACTGCAAGAGCCAGAGGTTTAATATTTTGCATTTGCTATAAGCGTATGGTCCTCTACCAAGTTTGTTCAAACGGTGACTCTGGTGTCAAACTTGGACGCGCCCCGGAGGTCACAGTTTTATATAGACTTATATAATTATATAGGAAAAAAACAATCTTCTCTGAAACTGCAAGAGCCAGAGGTTTAATATTTTGCATTTACTATAAGATTATGGTCCTCTACCAAGTTTGTTCAAATGGTGACCTTGGGGTAAAATTTGACCCCACTCAGTGGGTTACAGTTTTACATAGACTTATATAGGAAACACATTAAAGTCTTCTTCTCTGGAACTACAAGAGCCAGAGGTTTAATATTTTGCATTCACTATACTCTTATGGTCCTTTACCAAGTTTGTTCAAATTGTGACCCTGGGTTCACATTTGGCCCCGCCACAGGGGTCACCTTTTACATAGACTTGTATAGGGAAAAACTTAAAAAATCTTCTTCTCTGAAACCACAAAGCACACAGCTCTCATATATTACATGTAGCCCTGGGGTCACATTTGGCTCTGCCCAAGGTGTTACTCTCTAGCACCTTCATTTTGTATTTGATCTTTACCAAACTTTGTCAGTGTCTTAAACTGTCTACATCAGTGTTGTACAACAGAGCCCACATTTCTTGAACAATCTTAACCAAACTTGCACAGATTGTATATGACCATAAGATTTCGAAAAAGTTTGATAATGTGCCAGTACTCAGGTGATCGCTTTAGGGTCATCTTGGCCCTCTTGTTAATTTCTTTTTTTACATATTTCTGTGTTGTTTTGGTCAATTCTTACACATATAGCTATTTTGACACACCAGCCCTCCCTGCCTCCCCCCACATATAGCTATGTTGACACCCCTGCAAATAAAAAACCCTCCCCGCCTCCCCGCCACCCACTCGAAACTTTTTTTTGGACATGTTTCTGTGTTGTTTTGGTCAATTCTTACATATATAGCTATGTTGACACACCGCATCCACCCCACCACCTCGCACCCACCCCACTTGAAACTTTTATTTTATTTTTCTTTTTTTTACATATTTCTGTGTTGTCAATTCTTACACATAGATTTATGTTGACACCCCCGCCCCCCCCCCCGTCCCTGCCCCCCCGTCCCTGCCCCCTCCCCGTAACCTCAACACTTCTCCCCACTTGAAAGTCAGATTTTTTTTTTATGTATTTCTGTGTTGTTTTGATCAATTCTTCTACCCCCCGCCCCACCCACACTTGAAACTCTTTTCAATGTTGTTTTGGTCAAATCTTACACATATAGCTATGTTATAAAAATTGTACAAATGGTCATCAAAAATAATGGGGTGGTACCCCCCCCCCCCCCCCCCCCCCCCCACCCCGTGATAATATAACTTGATAATAATGTTTATCCCAATAATGGGATGTGATGTGGCAAATTTATTTCAGAATCTTTCTAGTAACACCGGAGTTATTGCCCTTAAATTGATAAAAAATGCTTATTAAATTTTGATAAAAGGTTTTTCATAAATAATTTTAAGAATTGATGATGGATGTTAATATAACTGGGCACAAGTATTTATTATAACAAAACAAACTAATTGGTGTGTCACTCAAAGGTCAAGGTCACACTTAAAAGTCAATGCCTTGAAATGGTACTTTTTTTCTTCAAATCTACTATGGTGATGACTTTCAAAAATACCTACATCTAGTAGATATTTGAATTTATGAAGGGTCAAGGTCATGATTTATACTAATTAAAAAAAATCCGAACACATTTCTTCCACTCGAAGATAATTCATCAATCGGCGTGGGATATCCATTCATTGAATTTGCTTGTTCTCTGTTGCAGTAAACACTTACAAACCATATCATCCAAACATGTAGACATTAAAAGTTTATATCCCGCAAACAAAAGCCTTTGATAGGTATGCAAATGAGTTTTTGTGTTTCTAGGTCATACTCCAAAACCATTTAAGTTATTTCCATGAAACTAGGAAGACATATCAACCTACCACGCATTTCACCATCTCCAGAGAAAGACTTCATGAGTCAAAATATTCAGTAATTGGACTTTTACGGAAACTTGCCTGAAACATGGATTTGTCTGTTGATGCTATCTGAAATAATTTTAAAATGGCTTTAAAGAGTTTTTGTTTGTTTGAGCAATTTTAACTAACCATTTCATGTTTTAATAATAATAAAAAAATGTTTCAGAAATGAGTGCATTTCAGTAACTTAAAAAAACAAGGATTAATATAACAAAAAAGGGCCAGAACAAATACAGTAATGATTTTCAGGTGTCACATTTTGAACTCTTCATTAGCTAATCATGTTTATAAATACCGCTTTTAATTTGCCTACTTGTCCTGTACTAGAGCTTAATAAAACGATATCTGCATCAACGTCATCCGCTGCTAGTGCTGGTGGTGCTGGTGGTGCTTCTCTGAGTGAGGTGGCTGACAATATGGACAAGCTGGCTTCAGGGCTCGTTCAGATTGCATCAAAGATCCGCAAACGGGATTCAGCAGTACAGGATTTTCTAAAAGGTATTTATTTTATATGCATAATGATTTTTAAGTGCTATATGAATTAATGTAATTACTAATTTTTAGCTCTACTGATCAGAGATCAGCAGAGCTTATGCCGTGGTGCGGCGTCCGTCGTCCGTCCGTCCGTCTGTCCGTCTGTCTGTCCGTCCGTTAACTTTTATTTGTAGCGACTACTTCTCTGAAACTACTGGATGGATATTCATAAAACTTTACAAAAATGTTGCCCATGAAGTCTAGTTGATCCTAGCAAAAATTCATGTTGATGTGAAATCCAAGATGGCCGCCAAAGCTAAAAATAGATTTTTTAAATACAAGTTTGTAGCGACTACTTCTTGAAAACTATAAGTGATATTGATATGGGACTTTTTCTAAAATGATCAGCATGACATGATGTTGGTCCTTGTCGAAAATCGTTTTGATTTGACGATAAACATGGCTGCCAGCAGCCATCTTTGTTTACATAGAGTTATATAGTAAAAACTTGTAGCGACTACTCCTCTGAAACTACTTGACGGATTTTCATGAAACTTCACAGGAATGTTGCTCTTGATGTCTAATTGATCCTAGCAAAATTTCAGGTCGGCCGGAAATTCAAGATGGCCGCCACGGCTAAAAATAATTGTAGCGACTACTTCTTGAAAACTATAAGTGATATTGATATGGGACTTTTTCTAAAATGATCAGCATGACATGATGTTGGTCCTTATCAAAAATCGTTTTGATTCAACGTTAAACATGGCTGCCAGCGGCCATCTTTGTTTACATAGAGTTATATAATGAAAACTTGTAGCGACTACTCCTCTGAAACTTCTTGACGGATTTTCATGAAACTTCACAAAAATATTGCTCTTGATGTCTAATTGATCCTAGCAAAATTTCAGGTCGGCCGGAAATTCAAGATGGCCGCCATGGCTAAAAATAGATTTTCAAAATACAAGTTTGTAGCGACTACTTCTTGAAAACTATAAGTGATATTGATATGGGACTTTTTCTAAAATGATCAGCATGACATGATGTTGATCCTTGTCGAAAATCGTTTTGATTAGACGTTAAACATGGCTGCCAGCGGCCATCTTTGTTTACATAGAGTTATATAGTAAAAACTTGTAGCGACTACCGGTACTTCTCTGAAACTACTTGGCGGATTGTCATGAAACGTTACAGGAACGTTGCTCTTGATGTCTAATTGATCCTAGAAAAATTTCAGGTCGGCCGGAAATTCAAGATGGCCGTCACAGCTAAAAATAGATTTTTAAAAAATAAGTTTGTAGCGACTACTTCTTGAAAACTATAAGTGATATTGATATGGGACTTTTTCTAAAATGATCAGCATGACATGATGTAGATCCTTGTGGAAAATTATTTTGATTCAACGTTAAACATGGCTGCCAGTGGCCATCTTTGGTTACATAGAGTTATATAGTAAAAACTTGTAGCGACTACTCCTCTGAAACTACTTGACGGATGTTCATGAAACTTCACAGGAATGTTGCTCTTGATGTCTAGTTGATCCTAGAAAAATTTCAGGTCGGCCGGAAATTCAAGATGGCCGCCACAGTTAAAAATAGATTTTTAAAAAATAAGTTTGTAGCGACTACTTCTTGAAAACTATAAGAGATATTGATATGGGACTTTTTCTAAAATGATCAGCATGACATGATGGTTATCCGAGTCGAACATTATTTTGATTCAATGTTAAACATGGCTGTCAGTGGCCATCTTTGTTTACATAGAGTTATATAATGAAAACTTGTAGCGACTGCTCCTCTGAAACGACTTGACGGATTTTCATGAAACTTCACAGGAATGTTGCTCTTGATGTCTAATTGATCCCAGGTCAGCGGAAATTCAAGATGGCCACCACAGCTAAAAATAGATTTTCACAAAAACAGTTTGTAGCGACTACTTCCTGAAATCAAAATCGATCAGTAGAGCTTCAAGGTCATTGACCTCTTGTTTCAATAAATATTAAACATAACCTATTAATCCAATTTACCTGATCTTGATAATTATTATAATATTTGAATATAGCTGTTAAGTAAATGGGAACTAATTTATTTTTTCTTTTGGGTCATGTTTTAGTCTAGGACACGAGGTTATCTGTTACATGTGAAGATTTGATAATGTATTTTTCGCCCGTTTTTCCGCCCGTTTGAAAAACGGGACGTATTATGGGGTCATACGTCCGTATCGTACGACCGTCCTTTCACATTGCCGTAGGTGAAAGGAGGAACCCTATTTCTTTTGGGGTCAGTAGGTCAAGGTCACTGTCACCTTATAGAGAAAAATGCATTCCTCATGCACCTACACTTTTATCAATGGAAAAATACAAATAGTTGTTGACATTCGACTTAATTTAATGCATATGCACATTTCACCCATCAGTCTTCCAGAACGCCTTCAGACCTGTTAAATGGGATTAAAGCATTTTCAATGAAATTTTGATCAAAGACTTGATGAATATAATTTAATTTGCTTGGAAAGAAAATATGAGGCATTAGTTTAGATTCTAGAGTTTGCTTTGTTCTGTTCAAAATACTGAAGTTACTGTTTTTAGCTCTAAAATGGATGGTGTGTTGTCTGTCGTCCGTCGTCCGTCTGTTGTCCGTTAACTTTTCTTCAAACGACTTCTTCTCAGAAACCGCTTAGCTAATTCTGACCAAACTTCACATGGATGATCCTTAGATGAATGCTTTTTAGATTTGTTAAAATTAGGTCAGCGCTACATCCAAGATGGCTGCTATATATGGTCGAAACCTTAAAAAATCTTCTTCAGAACCGCTGGACAGGTTTCAACAGTTTTTCTTTTAAAATGATCGCCAACGCCTAGACTATCAAGTTTGTTCAAATAAAGTCCCCGGGGTCAAAAATGGCCGTGCCCCGGGGTCCAAAGTTTGTATATTGAGGTTTTGCATGTTTTTCATATAGACATATAGGAAAAAACTTTAAAAAATCTTCTTCTCTGAAACCACAAGGCACAGAGCTCTCATGTATTACATGTAGCATCAGCTTATGGTCCTCTACTAAGTTTGTTCCATGTTGAGATATCACATTTTATCTTGAGATATCTCAATTTATATTGAGATATTTGTATTGAGATATCTCAATTAATCTCAAGATATCTCAATATATCTCAAGTTATCTTGAGATAACTGTCTTGAGATATCTTAAGTTGTTTTGAGATAATTACCTTGAGATATCTCGATGTGTCTTGAGTCATTGATATCAACAAATAAATAGAGATATATCTTACAATTTCTCAAGATGTATCGCAACTTATCGTAAGATATCTAACCTGCGATATCTCAAGATCCCATGTGTCTTGCGGTTGGTATATGCCATTTTAGTAGGATTTTCTAAGTTTGAGGAGGGCTTTTTGCCATTTAAAAACTAACCATTGGTGTAATTCTTGGGTTTGCCATAACACTGTTTCAATATATGTACAGTTTGCTAATGGTAATGTCCCATTTAAGTACTGGTTGCTATGGTATTTTGATGTCATAGTTAAATGACGTTAAACATAGAATAGCATGTGGGGTGACGTCATGTCACATGACGTCATTATGTCGTGTCGCGTTAAAATAAAAAAAATCGCATAAGATAGCGGCTTTATATAAATAGGGTTATAGGAGGCAACTTTTTAGAGAGGAAATGACTTCTGATTGCAAATTTCAGACCTTTTTCATGCTATGGAAAAAAACAGACCGAAAGAAAAAAGTTTGCAAAAAAGCTGTTAAAAAGGCTATTTCAGTGCTATCTTAAAAAGGTGCTGTTAGGCCAATTTTTGGACAGTCGCAATAATATGTATGTCAAGACGTCCAGAATAAATTCGCGACATGGAAAAAGGGGCGTTTTTAATTTTTTTTAACGGACAACTTTCCCTTTAGGGGCAGTCCTCAGTTTCGCATGAATGTCCATGGTGTAAATCAGAAAGAAATCAACTAAGCATCTTTTAGGTCCATGGATGGTCTTTATAATAATTTTGAAGCACATGTTTGATGTTTTTTTCAGTTTTGTTACTTCTAAGTTTATTTTGGTGTATTGGAATATGCATTCTTTGGGTTTTTTGGAGGCTATAAATAGTAAGTTAAAATGGCTGATTTTCACTGACGGGGAGATCAGCATGGAATAACTTTTTAAAATGCCGGACTAGGTATGTAAAATTTAGCATTTCCTGATATGCAAGAGCATTATGAGTGCAGACATGACCCTGATATGTGTAGGAATTTTTTTTATTTTTATTTATTGACATTTGAAATATTGCTAAAATTGCATTTTTAGCATGTTTTAAGGGGTGGGGTTATCTTAAAGAAATGGGACTAAAGTTGTACAATTGATCCTAGAATTTTTTTAGGTCGGCCGGAAATTCAAGATGGCCGCCACGGCTAAAAATACATTTTCAAAAAACTAGTTTGTAGCGACTACTTCCTGAAATCAAAATCAATCAGTAGAGCTTCAAGGTCATTGACCTCTTGTTTAAAAAAAAATCTTCTTCTCGGAAACTACAACAGCCAGAGTTTGATATTTTGCATTTACTATAAGCTTATGGTCCTTTACCAAGTTTGTTCAAATGGTGACCCTCGGGTCACATTTGGCTCCGCCCCAAGGGTCACATGTTTTACATAGACATGTATAGGGAAAAACTTAAAAAATCTTCTTCTCTGAAACTGCAGGAGCCAGAGGTTTAATATTTTGCATTTGCTATAAGCTTGTGGTCCTCTACCAAGTTTGTTCAAATGGTGACCCAGGGGTCACATTTGGCCCCACCCCGGGGGTTACAGGTTTACATAGGCTTGTATAGGGAAAAACTGAAAAAATCTTCTCTGGAACCACATGGCACAGAGCCCTCATGTATTATAGGGTAGCATCAGCTTATGGTCCTCTACTAAGTTTGTTCAAATGGTGACCCTGGGGTCAAATTTGTCCCCGCCCGAGGGTCACAGTTTTACATAGACTTATATAGGATTTTTTTTTAAAAAATCTTCTTCTCAGAAACTACAACAGCCAGAGGTTTGATATTTTACATTTATTATAAGCTTATGGTCCTTTACCGAGTTTGTTCAAATGGTGACCCTGGGGTCACATTTGGCCCCGCCCCAAGGGTCACATGTTTTACATAGACATGTATAGGGAAAAACTTAAAATATTTTCTTCTCTGAAACTGCAAGAGCCAGAGGTTTAATATTTTGCTGTTGCTATAAGCTTATGGTCCTTTACCAATTTTGTTCAAATGGTGACCCTGGGGTCATAATGGTGACCCTGGGGTCACATCTGGCTCCGCCGCGGGGGTCACAGTTTTACATAAATGCTTGTATAGGGAAAAACTGAAAAAAATCTTCTTCTCTGGAACTGCAAGAGCCAGAGGTTTAATATTTTGCATTTGCTATAAGCTTATGGTCCTTTACCAAGTTTGTTCAAATGGTGACCCTCGGGTCACATTTGGCCCCGCCCCAAGGGTCACATGTTTTACATAGACATGTATAGGGAAAAACTTAAAAAATCTTCTTCTCTGAAACTGCAAGAGCCAGAGGTTTAATATTTTGCTGTTGCTATAAGCTTATGGTCTTCTACCAAGTTTGTTGAAATGGTGACCCATTGGTCACATTTGGCCCCACCCTGGGGTCACAGTTTTACTTAGGCTTGTATAGGCGAAAACTGATAAAAATCTTCTTCTCTGGAACCACATGGCACAAAGCTCTCTTGTATTACATGTAGCATCAGCTTATGGTCCTCTACCAAATTTGTTCAAATGGTGACCCTGGTTTCAAATTTGGACGCGCCCCGGGGGTAACAGTTTTACATAGACATATATATAGGAACAAAAAAATCTTCCCTGAAACTGCAAGAGCCAGAGGTTTAATATTTTGTATTTACTATAAGATTATGGTCCTCTACCAAGTTTGTTCAAATGGTGACCCTGGGGTCAAATTTGCCCCCGCCCCCGTGGGTCACAGTTTTACATAGACTTATATAGGAAACACATTAAAGTCTTCTTCTCTGGAACTACAAGAGCCATAGGTTTAATATTTTGCATTTACTATATTATACTCTCATGGTCCTTTACCAAGTTTTTAGCTCTACTGGCCAACGGCCAGAAGAGCTTATGGGATGGTGTGTTGTCCGTCGTCCGTCGTCCGTCTGTCTGTCGTCTGTCTGTCTGTCGTCTGTCGTCCGTTAACTTTTCTTCAAACGACTTCTCCTCAGAAACCGCTTGGCTAATTTTGACCAAACTTCACATGGATGATCCTTAGATGAATGCTTTTTAGATTTGTTAAAATTAGGTCAGCGCTCCATCCAAGATGGCTGCCATTACCATATATGGTCGAAACCTTAACAAATCTTCTTCTCCAGAACTGCTGGACAGATTTCAACAGTTTTTCTTTTAAAATGATCGCCAACGCCTAGACTATCAAGTTTGTTCAAATAAAGTCCCCGGGGTCAAAAATGGCCGTGCCCCGGGGGTCCAAAGTTTGTATATTGAGGTTTTGCATGTTTTTCATATAGACATATATGAAAAAACTTTAAAAAATCTTCTTCTCAGAAACCACAAGGCACAGAGCTCTCATGTATTACATGTAGCATCAGCTTTTGGTCCTCTACTATGTTTGTTCAAATGGTGACCCTGGGGTCAAATTTGTCCCCGCCCCGGGGGTCACAGTTTTACATAGACTTATATAGGATTTTTTTTAAAAAATCTTCTTCTCGGAAACTACAACAGCCAGAGGTTTGATATTTTGCATTTACTATAAGCTTATGGTCCTTTACCAAGTTTGTTCAAATGGTGACCCTCGGGTCACATTTGGCCCTGCCCCAAGGGTCACATGTTTTACATAGACATGTATAGGGAAAAACTTAAAAAATCTTCTTCTCTGAAACTGCAAGAGCCAGAGGTTTAATATTTTTGCATTTGCTATAAGCTTGTGGTCCTCTACCAAGTTTGTTCAAATGGTGACCCAGGGGTCACATTTGGCCCCACCCCGGGGGTCACAGTTTTACATAGGCTTGTATAGGGAAAAACTGAAAAAAATCTTCTTCTTTGGAACCACATGGCACAGAGCTCTCATGTATTACATGTAGCATCTGCTTATGGTCCTCTACTAAGTTTGTTCAAATGGTGACCCTGGGGTCAAATTTGTCCCCGCCCCGAGGGTCACAGTTTTACATAGACTTATGTAGGATTTTTTTTTAAAAAATCTTCTTCTCGGAAACTACAAGAGCCAGAGGTTTGATATTTTACATTTATTATAAGCTTATGGTCCTTTACCAACTTTGTTTAAATGGTGACCCTGGGGTTACATTTGGCCCCGCACCAAGGGTCATATGTTTTACATAGACATGTATAGGAAAAAAACAATTTTCTTCTCTGAAACTGCAAGAGCCAGAGGTTTAATATTTTGCTGTTGCTATAAGATTATGGTCCTTTACCAATTTTGTTCTTTTTTCTTACTTTTTTTTTTAATTTTTTTTTTTTTTTTTTTAATTTTTTTTTTTTTTTTTAATTTTTTTTTTTTTTTTTTAATATTTTTTTTTATATTTATTTCATTTTTTTTTTAATTTTTATTTACTTGGAAAACTAGCCAGATCGGACCAGTAATGGCGGAGTTATTGCTATATTTTGCCTCTTTAAGACGATAGTCACTTGCTTCATTGATGTCATAAGAGCCATATTAGCCAGTAGAGCGTCCACAGGCCCTCTTGGGCCTCTTGTTTCAAATGGTCACCGTGGGGTCACATTTGACCTCACCCCAGGGGTCATGTTTTACATAGACTTGTATAGGGAAAAACTTAAAAAATCTTCATCTCTGAAACCACAAAGCTCTCATATATTACATGTAGCCCTCAGGTCACATTTGGCCCTGCCCAAGGTGTTACATTCTAGCACCTTCATTTTGTATTTGATACTTACCAAACTTTGTCAGTGTCTTTATATCAATGTTGTTATACACAACAGAGCCCACATTTCTTGAACAATCTTAACCAAACTTGCACAGATTGTATATGACCATAAGATTTCGAAGAAGTTTGCTAATGTGCCAGTACTCAGGTGATCGATTTAGGGCCATCTTGGCTCTCTTGTTGGTGGAGTTATTGCCCTTTAAAGGTTTTTGATACACAAACATTTTCCGGGCTAGTTCTCCTGAAGCCCTGGCTGGATTTTAACGAAACTTGACAAGGATGATCAGTATCAGGCCTAGTTGTGCATATTATCGCCATATTCGGGTTAAATGATTTTTAGCTCTACTGGCCAAGGGCCAGCAGAGCTTATGGGATGGTGTGTTGTCCGTCTTCCGTCGTCCGTCGTCCGTCCGTCGTCCGTCCGTTAACTTTTCTTCAAACGACTTCTCCTCAGAAACCGCTTGGCTAATTTTGACCAAACTTCACATGGATGATCCTTAGATGAATGCTTTTTAGATTTGTTAAAATTAGGTCAGCGCTACATCCAAGATGGCTGCCATTACCATATATGGTCGAAACCTTAAAAAATCTTCTTCTCCAGAACCTCTGGACAGATTTCAACAGTTTTTCTTTTAAAATGATCGCCAACGCCTAGACTATCAAGTTTGTTCAAATAAAGTCCCCGGGGTCAAAAATGGCCGTGCCCCGGGGGTCCAAAGTTTGTATATTGAGGTTTTGCATGTTTTTCATATAGACATATAGGAAAAAACTTTAAAAAATCTTCTTCTCTGAAACCACAAGGCACAGAGCTCTCATGTATTACATGTAGCATCAGCTTATGGTCCTCTGCTAAGTTTGTTCAAATGGTGACCCTGGGGTCAAATTTGTCCCCGCCCCGGGGGTCACAATTTTACATAGACTTATATAGGATTTTTAAAAAAAAAAATCTTCTCGGAAACTACAACAGCCGGAGGTTTGATATTTTGCATTTACTATAAGCTTATGGTCCTTTACCAAGTTTGTTCAAATGGTGACCCTCGGGTCACATTTGGCCCCGCCCCAAGGGTCACATGTTTTACATAGACATGTATAGGGAAAAACTTAAAAAATCTTCTCTGAAACTGCAAGAGCCAGAGGTTTAATATTTTGCATTTGCTATAAGCTTGTGGTCCTCTACCAAGTTTGTTCAAATGGTGACCCAGGGGTCACATTTGGCCCCACCCCGGGGGTCACAGTTTTACATAGGCTTGTATAGGCAAAAATGAAAAAAAATCTTCTTCTCTGGAACCACATGGCACAGAGCTCTCATGTATTACATGTAGCATCAGCTTATGGTCCTCTACTAAGTTTGTTCAAATGCTGACCCTGGGGTCAAATTTGTCCCCGCCCCAAGGGTCACAGTTTTACATAGACTTATATAGGATCTTTTTTTTTAAAAATCTTCTTCTCGGAAACTACAAGAGCCAGATGTTTGATATTAAACATTTATTATAAGCTTATGGTCCTTTACCAAGTTTGTTCAAATGGTGACCCTGGTGTCACATCTTGCCCCGCCCCGGTGTCACAGTTTTACATAAATGCTTGTATAGGGAAAAACTGAAAAAAATCTTCTTCTCTGGAACTGCAACAGCTTAAGGTTTAATATCTTGCATTTGCTATAAGCTTATGGTCCTTTACCAAGTTTGTTCAAATTGTGACCCTCGGGTCACATTTGACCCCGCCCCAAGGGTCACATGTTTTACATAGACATGTATAGGGAAAAACTTAAAAAATCTTCTTCTCTGAAACTGCAAGAGCCAGAGGTTTAATATTTTGCATTTGCTATAAGCTTGTGGTCCTTTACCAAGTTTGTTCAAATGGTGACCCAGGGGTCACATTTGGCCCCACCCCGGGGGTCACAGTTTTACATAGGCTTGTATAGGCAAAAATGAAAAAAAATCTTCTTCTCTGGAACCACATGGCACAGAGCTCTCATGTATTACATGTAGCATCAGCTTATGGTCCTCTACTAAGTTTGTTCAAATGCTGACCCTGGGGTCAAATTTGTCCCCGCCCCAAGGGTCACAGTTTTACATAGACTTATATAGGATCTTTTTTTTTAAAAATCTTCTTCTCGGAAACTACAAGAGCCAGATGTTTGATATTAAACATTTATTATAAGCTTATGGTCCTTTACCAAGTTTGTTCAAATGGTGACCCTGGTGTCACATCTTGCCCCGCCCCGGTGTCACAGTTTTACATAAATGCTTGTATAGGGAAAAACTGAAAAAAATCTTCTTCTCTGGAACTGCAACAGCTTAAGGTTTAATATCTTGCATTTGCTATAAGCTTATGGTCCTTTACCAAGTTTGTTCAAATTGTGACCCTCGGGTCACATTTGACCCCGCCCCAAGGGTCACATGTTTTACATAGACATGTATAGGGAAAAACTTAAAAAATCTTCTTCTCTGAAACTGCAAGAGCCAGAGGTTTAATATTTTGCATTTGCTATAAGCTTATGGTCTTCTACCAAGTTTGTTCAAATGGTGGCCTATTGGTCATATTTGGCCCCACCCTGGGGGTCAGTTTTACTTAGGCTTGTATAGGCAAAAGCTTTTTTTTTTTTTTTTTTTAGTTTTTAATTTGATTTTTTTTTTTTTTTTTTTTCAATTGCAATATTTTTTTAATTATTTTTATTTTTTTAATTGTTCCAATTTTTTTTAAATCTTTTTTTTTTTTTTTTTTTTTTTTTTATTTGTGTTTTTTTAATTTTTTTTTTTTTTTTTTTAATTTTTTTTTTTTTTCTAATTCTTTTTTTTTTTTTTTTTTTTTTTTTTTTGATTGATTTAATTTTTTTTTATTTTTTTAAATTTTTTCATTATCTTTTTAATTACTTGACACTTACTTTAAAATTTCTTGTCGGCGCTACTCATCCTAAATGCCTTGTTGAATTTCGACAAAACTTGGCAGGAAGCATCGGTAAGATGTCTAGTTGTGCATATCACATTTTTGTTCCAGTTCGCTGATTTTTGACGGAGTTATGGCCCTTTGACATTTTTATTTTAAATTTCTTGTCGGCGCTACTCCTTAAACGGCTTGTTGGATTTCTACGAAATTTGGCAGGAAGCTTCAGTATGATGTCTAGTTGTGCAAAGCGCGGTATATCAATGAAATCCTGGACAATTTCGAAAACTAGCTAGATCTTGTTAGTAATAACAGAGTTATGGCCCTTGATTTGTTGAAAAATGCTATATTGTATTTTTCTTTGTTAAATCTATAGGAGAAGAGAGTTATATCTATCTAAATCTATAAGAGCTGTTTTAGCCAGTAGAGCGTCCACAGGCCCTCTTGGGCCTCTTGTTGTCAGAGTTATGGCCCTTTAAAGGTTTTGATAGAGAAACGTTGTCCAGATTAGTCTGTTCTGAACTCCTTGCTGGATTTCAAAGAATCTTGATGGGGATGATCAGTACCAGGCCTAGTTGCACCTATCGTTGCCGTGTTCTGGTTAAATGAATTTTGGCAGAGTTATGACCCCTTAAAAGTTTTAATACACTAACTTTGTTATGGCCCCTTGTGCATAAACTTTATCTTTAGCCAGTAGAGCGTCCACAGGCCCTCTTGGGCCTCTTGTTTTGTTAGAAAGATGAAGTTATTTTATTTATATTGCAGCCAAACAATCACTTGAAGACGAAGTAGAGAAGTATCGAGAAATGCACTCTTGCACGATATGCATGGAGAGGCAGGTGGACACGACGTTCTTGCCATGTGGACATCTTGTATGTTGTGACCAGTGTTCTACAGCTAATGTAAAACAATGTCCCATTTGTCGACAAGTGATTAAGGCAAAAATTAAAACTTTCATGGGTTAAGGAGAGCTGGGTACATTTGTCATTTTTTTTCATCCAACACGAGTGCAACAAATTATTCAAAATGTACAAAAAAGTCTTTATTTAGTATTCATTTTAGTAATTCATATTAAAGAAGGTCATTCAGAGATTTGTAGGCATTTCTTTTTACAGATTTGTAGATACAGATAATACCATTGAAAAGTGCACATCTTGGTATTTGAATGTAAAAATAAATGAGCACATTATAAATTAAACAGACAAGGTTTTGTTTTAGTGCAGAAACGTAATATTTAGCAACATTTCTTTTTAAACTGATGATGTTTATGGTGAAAGGTCAAAGGGAAAGATCTGCACGATCTATAATTCCAATTCATTGAACATTTATAAAAGGAAGGATTTGTATTTGGGTTGATACCAGTCACACTTCAAGATCACATCTAGTCCCTTTAAAGCCCCTGGAGATGATCTAGAGGTGATATACATGAGTGACAATCCAGTCACACTTCCAGATCACATCTACGGTAGTCCCTTTAATGGCCCTGGAGATGATCTAGAGGAGATATACATGAGTGACAATCCAGTCACACTTCCAGATCACATCTAGTCCCTTTAAAGGCCCTGGAGATGATCTAGAGGAGTTATTCATCATTGACAATCCAAATAAACACATCATAATATCAGTATTTCATGACGGTTAATTATTGTTTATAAATTAGTTTGGTCTTCAGAGAGATTTGCTCTATTAATCATTATTAATTTATTATAACTTTTAAGATTTTATACCTTAAGATTATAAAAAGTGTTGGATGACTGAATTAATTTTTGAATTATATGTATCTATGTACAACTGATCCACAAATGAATAACTATAGTGATTTTTTAATATTTCAGTTTGGAAGATAAGGGTTATTATATCATCAGTTTTATGATTTACTTAATTAGTAACTTCTGAACAATTCTGGGTTTACCACAGAATATTGCAATAACAAATTTGTGTACATAAATGTCAAATACAACACAGTCATATACTGATGAACACAGCCACTCGATCGTCATTCAGCAACAGTGACAATCAAACATCTTCTTGTTTGATATTTAATGTGATGTTAAATGCTGTTGAATACTGTGAATACTGAATCATCCATGAACACACCTGATAATTTATCAATAATGAAACTACAATCCATTTGACATTTAATCCATCACTTGTTTATTCTGTCTAATATGAATCTCAGTTTATATTTAAAGGAGAATTGCTTATGTCACACTTTTGTAATATGAAGATACGACATAGACTCGTCAAATGTACATGTAATTTCAGTATTATTTCACCTGTATAATAACAATTGTAACCACATCATTTATGTTTGTCAATGTTTGTATGTTTGGAATCGTTTGTGATTGAAAATGTTGCAATGTTTAATGTGATATAGTTATAATGGTTTATATGTATTATATTTAATTATATTTAAAGAAGTATGTTATGGGTATTTGCATAGTTTTATTTCAGGTCAAGTTTTGTTCAGTACCTGTGAATAATGTTTGTCTGGTATGCCTTTTCTCTGATTCATTAAAACTGAGTTTTGCGTGTTTGTTTCTGTGTTTTGTGGTTGACTGTCCTCCTTGAATGCTACTTTCCCTGTCCGATCTTTTTATATTTTTTTTTAGAGTGGAGTGTAAATAGATTGGCAAACACTTGACTATTAAGCAAACTGTGGTATTTCGATATTGATAGTAGTGGTAAAGGTACAATGCAGTTTTGATTCTTTAACAAATATCTGAATTTTGCTAGTTGGCATAGCTTATAGGAGGGGGAGTTGTCCGTCTGTCCGTTAACTTTTGCCTCGTTAACACGATAGGGCCTTCATTTTTCATATGATCTTTTTCAATCTTTACCAGATTGTTGATATCAATGAAAGCTCTGACGAGTTCGAAAACAAGCCAGTACGGACCAGTAACACCGGAGTTGTGACCTTTGATTTAGTTAAAAATTGCTATATTTTGCCTCAACGCGATAGGGCCTTCGTTTTGCATCCAATCTTTTTCAAACTTTACTAGATTGTTGATATCAATAAAAGCTCGGATGAGTTTGAAAACCAGCCATTTCGGACCAGTAACACCGGAGTTATGGTTCTTGATTTAGTTAAAATTGCTATATTTTGCCTCAACGCGATATGGCCTTCATTTTTCATCCAATCTTTTTCAAACTTTATCAGATTGTTGATATCAATGAAAGCTCGTACGAGTTTGAAACCAGTAACACCGGAGTTATGGCCCTTGATTTAGTTAAAATTGCTATATTTTGCCTCATTAAGATGATAGGGCCCTCATTTTTCATCTGATCTTTACCAGATTGTTACTATCAATGAAATCTTGGACATGTTTGAAAACCAACCAAATCGGATTAGTAACACTGAAGTTATGGCCCTTGAATTAGTTCAAAGATGCTATATTTTGCCTTGTGAAGATGATAGGACCGACATTTGACCTGGATTTCAGCGAAACTTTGCAGGGATTATTAGTACCAAGCCTAGTTGTACATATCGCCACTGTGTTCCAGTTGAATGATTTGGCAGAGTTATGGCCCTTTAAATACACAATATTTGTCCTGACTAGTTCTCCTGAACCCCTGGCTGGATTTCAGCGAAACTTTTTAGGTATGATCAGTACCAGGTCTGGCTGTGCATATCGTCCCGTGTTCCGGTTGAATGATTTTTGGTGGAGTTACTTCCCTTTAAAGGTTTAAATACACAAATGTCTGGACTAGCTCTCCTGAACCCCTACTTGGATTTCAACGAAACTTTTCAGGATGATCGGTACCAAGCCTAGTTGTGCATATCATCACTGTGTTGCGGTTGAAAGATGTTTGGCGGAGTTATGACCCTTTAAAGGTTTTAATACACAATCTTTGTCTGGACTAGTTCTCCTGACCCCTGGCCGGATTTCAGTGAAACTTGGCAAGGAAGATCAGTATCAAGCCTAGTTGTGCATATCATTGCCTTGTTCCGGGCGAATGATTTTTGGCGGAGTTATGGCCCTTTAAAGGTGTTAGTACACAAACTTTGTCCCGACTAGTTCTCCTGATCCCCTGGTAGGATTTCAGCGAAACATGGCAGGGATGATCAGTACCAAGCCTAGTTGCCATGGCCCCTTATACACAAACTTTAGCTTTAGCCGGTAGAGCATCCATCTTGCTTTTCTATATTTAATATTCAAATATTTGCAAAGCATTTTAAAAGCAACACATGACAATCTTAATTTTTTCCAAAAAAATCGCGACATTCCATTTTCTGCATTACTTGCACACTTGCAAATCATTATTAATTTGAAGCAAATTATTTTTGCATATTAATAGTCGATTATGTTGCACCAACAACATATATGATTGTTATGCAAGATAAATAATTTTAGACTGCTGTGTGTCACTTTAATTAGAAAGTATGCCTACCGAAGTATAAGAAAGGCGGCGTTACAGCATTTAGGCAGAAAACAGTTGTGTAATTTGTTAATATTACAAATAAATAAAATTGTATTCATTTGTGTTTTTATATGTCTGTTTGAAAAATGTTATGTATTATGTTATGGGTTGTCTGTTCGTCCGTAAACAATTTGCATTCGAGACTTCGAATCCATGGGGGTTCAAAAGTCAAGCTCGCCATTACCTTATAGGAAACCATAACACTCACACTCATGAAACATCATAGGTACATTGCAGTGAGAGGAGAATTTTATTTTTTGGGGTTCAAAGCTCGCCATTACCTTATATGAAACTATGCATTCCAAAAGATCACTTCGAAACCATAACACCCACAGTCGTGCAACTTAAATCTTCATTTCCCTAGGTGAGAGGAGGAACCCTATATTTTTAGGTTCAGTAGGACAAAGGAAAGGTCACCATGATCTTATATGGAAATACACATTCTGCTAAATAACGTTGAAACCATAACACTCACACTCATGAAACTTTATAGGTACATTGCCCTTGGTGAAAAGAGGTACCCTATGACTTTATATTGAAATAGGCATATCGCTCGATAACTTCGAAACCATAATACCCACACTCATGAAAATTCATTAGTACATTACCTGTTTGTCTCACCCACTATCATCTCGCCCATGATAGTGGGTAGCGAGACATAGCAGTCACTTTTCCGGCAGCAGCGGTGGCATTTTAAATCAACTATATCTCAACAACTGCTGCTTGAAATTTTCTGAAACTATGCTTTGTTGGTCAAGGGACAAAGTAATTCCAAAATTACCAAGGTCAAGGTCATATTTGGCAAATTTTTTCCAAAACTTAACCTTGGTTAGATAACTTAACCTTGGTTAGGTAACTTAACCTCAGATAACTGTATTTGATTGCCTCATTTTTGTTTGTTTGTTTGATACTTGGTGATATGTTTTTTTGGCATTGGTGGACATCACTGAATGACACAAATTACCAAGGCAAAGGTCATATTTTGCTTTTTTTCCCCAAACTTAACCTTGGTCAATCCCTGTGTGGTTGCCGGGGTAGAATACAACTACTGCATATCCCATTAGAGGCAGAGGGGTAGGACCGCACTTCATGTTATCTTTTTTTTGTCATGCTCATTCAAGGTCTTCATCATGACACCGCGTATGCAAACGTGGAAACGTGGCTCCATCGTAAATGGAGTGTCTACTATAGAATTTGCAGCAACTCTGCAGTTCTGCAGCTTAGAAGGTTCTAGGCCCATTCTCCATATTTTATCATAATGTAAATGGAGGATGAGCCTGTCATGTTCATTCCTGTATAACCTTTCATGTGTTGATTCGCCGTAAAACCCACTTAAATTCAATTAACCTTGGTTAGGTAACTTAACCTTGGTTAGGTAACTTAACCTCGGTTAACTTTATGTGATTGCCTCACTTTAAGTCTTTGATACTTGGTCATATGTATTGTTGGCATTGGTGGACATCGCTGAATGACAAAAAATACCAAGGTCAAGGTCATATTTTGCATTATTTTTCCTAAACTATACCCTGGTTAAACACTTAACCTCAGTAACTTACCTTCTTATGATTACCTCGTTTTTATTTGTTTGATACTTAGTCATATGAAGTGTTGTCTTTGGTGGACATCATTTAAGCACAAATTTAATAACATATTTCATATGCGGTTTGCCGCGGTGGGCGAGACACCCTCAGACCGAGGTCTTGTCTAATGTATGGACACTGAGATGCATCCCATAATATAATCCATAGACATGTGTCCAATGTGGGATGTATCCCATAATGTAATCCGTAGACATGTGTCCACTGTGGGATGCATCTCATAATATAATCCATAGACATGTGTCCACTGTGGGATGCATCCCATAATGTTATACATAGACATGTGTCCACTGTAGGATGCACCCTATACTGTAATCCATATAAACATGTGTCCATTGTGAGATGCATTCGATAATATAATCCATAGACGTGTAAATGTATACTGTGAGATGTACCCTATAATGTAATCCAAAAACGTGTATACCGTGTGATGCATCCCATAATGTAATCCAGACATTTATCCACTGTGAGATGCATCCCATAATGTAATCCCTAGCCATTTGTCAACTGTGAGATGTATCCCATAATGTAATCCAGACATTTATGCACTGTGGGATGCATCCCATTATTTATGTAATCACCCATAGTCATTTGTCAACTTTGGGGTGCACCCCATAATGTAATCATTGACATGTATCCACTGGGATGTACCCCATAGTGAAAACCATAGACATGTGTCCACTGTGGGATGTGTCAAATACTATAATCTATAGACATGTGTCCACTGGGATTCATACCATAAAGTAATCCAAAGACATGTGTCCACTGTGTGATGAATCCCATAATGTAATACGTAGAGCTGTGTCCACTGTGTGATGAATCCCATAATGTAATCCATAGACATGTGTCCACTGTGGGATGTGTCAAATACTATAATCTATAGACATGTGTCCACTGTGGGATTCATACCATAAAGTAATCCAAAGACATGTGTCCACTGTGTGATGAATCCCATAATGTAATACGTAGAGCTGTGTCCACTATGGGATGCATCCCATAATGTAATCCATAGACATGTGTCCTCTGTGGGATGCATCCCATAATGTAATCCATAGACATGTGTCCACTGTGTGATGAATCCCATAATGTAATACGTAGAGCTGTGTCCACTGTGTGATGAATCCCATAATGTAATCCATAGGCATGTGTCCACTGTGGGATGTGTCAAATACTATAATCTATAGACATGTGTCCACTGTGGGATTCATACCATAAAGTAACCCAAAGACATGTGTCCACTGTGTGATGAATCCCATAATGTAATACGTAGAGCTGTGTCCACTGTGTGATAAATCCCATGATGTAATACGTAGAGCTGTGTCCACTATGGGATGCATCCCATAATGTAATCCATAGACATGTGTCCACTGTGTGATGAATCCCATAATGTAATACGTAGAGCTGTGTCCACTGTGTGATGAATCCTATAATGTAATACGTAGAGCTGTGTCCACTGTGTGATGAATCCCATAATGTAATACGTAGAGCTGTGTCCACTGTGGGATGTACCCCATAATGTAATACGTAGAGCTGTGTCAACTATGGGATGTACCCCATAATGTAATCCATAGACATGTGTCCACTGTGTGATGAATCCCATGATGTAATACGTAGAGAAGTGTCCACTGTGGAATGCATCCCATAATGTAATACGTAGAGCCGTGTCCACTGTGTGATGAATCCCATAATGTAATACGTAGAGCTGTGTCCACTGTGGAATGCATCCCATATTGTAATCCATATACATATCGTCCATCAACGCAATAACTTCGTAAGTGCACTTTGGTAATTTTTTATTTTTATTTCTTCTTAACGATGGTACATATAAAGACACTGCCTTAATTTTAAGTGTAATATACCTTACAGAGGTACCTCTTTTATGATATTTAATTTAAAACTATTTTTAAATGAGATCATGATAATAATTAAATCATAGTGACTGTGCGCTGAAAAGTTCAACGCAACAACTCCAGTGCACTTACGGAGTTTGTGCACTGAAAAAAGTCAACCAACAACTGCATTTTGCTAAGTTTGAATAGTCTTAAATGCTGTTTTTGAATTATTGTGCTGGTTATTATTAAATTAATAATACCCAACATGCATTTGTAGTTGCTTATGAGTTACGTCTATATAGCTTAACATTTAAATAGTTTAGCGGGTGCATAGAATTACCGGAATCCACCTATTTACCGGAATCCTACCGGAATCCACTTGAATTACCGGAATCCACTTTTTAAAATTGATATATTTTAAAATATTGATAGAATACATTAGTTATAGTATTAGAAGACTAAAGATAATGTACTAATAATGATATATACTTTATAAAATATGTTATTTTTTATATATTTATTAGCTTTTTTTCGTATTTTATGAATTGTGCTAACAAATAAATTGCTAATAAAATTTCATTTACTATTTTTGATCTAAATTACCCCGGAATCCACTATTTATGATCTAAATTGACGTAAATGTATAGTTAATTAAGTAATATATTAATGGGTATATTAATGAATATGTGTTTTTGTGACTTTAATTATCGAAAAATACCGGAATACGACTTTTAAATTACCGGAATCCACTATTTTTGATCTAAATTGGCGTACACCAGATAATTTGCCGTAATATAAGATACGCCCTGTCACGTCAGCCAACATATCTTTTATTTTAGTGTAACAAATAAAAATTATGTTGTTTCCGGTTAGTACCATCGAGGAGGTGTAAATAGGTCTTGGTGGTATAAATTAAAATTATTTATTTACATCTATACCACCCATTTACTAACCAAATTAGCACATCTTTTTAATGGTGTCATTTATTCATCTTTTATGGTGCTTAGGTTGCACTTCTTTTATATGGAATATTGACACATCTTTTATGGTGCTTTTTATGTTTGTTTTACAAAAATGATATATATATATTATTCTTTTACAGTGAACATGGACAAGACGAACATTAACAACAGCCAACATTGAATAATTATTACAAGACATGAAACATATTTGATATTTTTAACAAAAAACATGCTTCCTGTCAGTTACCCAGTGCCCATCGAGCAAAGCCCTGATTGCCTGTGATTTACACCGGTCACCAGCCTTATACCGAGCGACATGAAGAATGGCAAATGATAATAATACAAATGACAGTGTTAACATAATACGTAATACAAAACATTATAACATGAAACATGAAACATATTTGATATTTTTAACAAAAAACATGCTTCCTGTCAGTTACCCAGTGCCCATGGAGCAAAGCCCTGATTGCCTGTGATTTACACCGGTCACCAGCCTTATACCGAGCGACAGGAAGGATGGCAAATGATAATAATACAAATGACAGTGTTAACATAATACGTAATACAAAACATTATAACATGAAACATATGTGATTTTTATTGATAACATAATACATTATAAAATACAATAAAACATGAAACATATGAACCCCTAACAGCCAGTCCAGTCTTTGTTTTGGACAACAGATGCACCCACAGTAATTCCCATTAATCCTCAGTATCAGTCTCAGTCTCTTCAGCAGTCTTCTGTTTCTTAATATTCACTGTCACAGACAGTCCGAGCATTTATTTTCCGTTTTCGTTGTCCTGGTTTTTTTCCATGTGTCCTTGGTGCTATTATTGTCGACCGTCCGTCTGTCGACGTCAAGTACTTGGGGTCAGTGCCAATATGTTGCCGGTAACGTTTGTAGAATTGTGTACGCTGTTCGTCCGTCATGGTAATCCATTGAGTCTTTGTAACTGAAATTTCTTATGGCTGTCGGCCAGACGAAATTCACCTGTCCCGATCAGAGCACTCCGTAAGTCCTTAAACTGACCGTCCACAATTTCCTTAATAGACTGCACCAGGTCTGTCAGTGGTTTTGATTTCCAGTCAACAGTCTGTTTTAATATGTGATTGACCGACTCACAGTTGTTGTTGGTCCAGCGACTGTCGAACACGTCATGTCTTCGTGATGGTTCATTAACCTTTGTTTTCAGTTGCTTTCTGAGCTTATCAAAGTATTTCACAAATGTCTGTGAAATACCAGAGTTAAGCTCCTGCAATTCGTCACACTTCTCTTCGAAGCAGATTGAGTCATCTGCTTCGAGAATGCCATCAGCGCCAAATATTTTGTTCAGTAGCATATCCCTGGTTTTAAGGTCAACCTGTGTATTAAATATTGTCGCGTTTAGCACGTGAGGGTGCTATTACAGCACGTGTTATAAGTACGGCCGTGTGCATCTGCTTTGTATATTACATCATCATGTCAGTTTTAAGATATGTCACTTACTGCTTCTTTTTTTAATGCAGAGGCGTAAATCAATGTTAAATGTAATTAAATAATATTACTACCGTAATAAATATTTTTCCGCTATACATACTTTAAGATATAAACAAAATTCAAGTCTTGCTAATTGAGAACCTGTGTATTAAATATTGTCGCATTTATGGCTAGATATGCTATATTTGGAGACAGCTACATCGCAAGACTTAAGAAATTCAACAACAACAACATGGCACTGCCAGGAATATGTGGATTCTTTGGGGTACCAGGGATGTCTACAACAAGAAAATTTGATGACGAATTCGACAGGCTTCTGCAGTTTAAACCAGACTACGTCTTTGTCAACGTCGGCGGTAACGACATAGATTCCAATTCTCCAGCACCAGACATTGTCAATAGGATCATTGACATAGTTCTTAGATTGAAGGCTGCTGGCGTGAAACGGGTGTTTGTCAGCTGTATTGCCGAACGAGGAAATGTGAGAAATACAACTGTCGCACATTTCAACCAAGTGCGACGCAGTGTTAACAAGGGGCTGCGAGTAATGTTGCAGGAAGACTTCATCAATGTCATGAAGAAACTGAATTTCCCTCGCCATTATGACGCAGACATGGTTCATCCTGGAGCCAAAGAAGGTGGCATGAGAATATTGACATCTGTCATTCATAGATGTTTATTATCTACCAAGATATAAATGCTTTATGCATTATAAAGGCCCTTTTAAGGGCCAAACAATATTGTTCGAAAGAACATCTCAAAATTGTCAATAACCAAGGCCCTTTTAACAATATCAATAAAATTATACTGTATCTATTATTATGACACATGTAAAAGAGGTAAAAAATTAATGCAAACAACATCATCATCCGTAAATGAAATTTTATTAGCAATTTATTTTTTAGCAAAATTCATAAAATACGAAAAAAACTAATAAATATATAAAAAACAACATATTTTATAAAGTATATATCATTATTAGTACATTATCTTTAGTCTTCTAATACTAAAACTAATGTATTCTATCAATATTTTAAAATATATCAATTTTAAAAAGTGGATTCCGGTAATTCAAGTGGATTCCGGTAGGATTCCGGTAAATAGGTGGATTCCGGTAATTCTATGCACCGTAGTTTAGCCACAACATTTCAAAACTTAGATTCTGACCTAAAATTTATGGCCATGTCGAAACAAAGCTAAAAAAAGCTTTCATGGCAATCTATACTGTAAGGGTAGTACATACACAACTGAGTTGGGGCTTTTTCCAGGTATTTTAGCAAAAATGACCCTTGTAAATTTAGGTAATTTCTGTCGTAAAAATGGCCAATTGAGGTTGTTTACGTCAACATTTTTTGTAAGTTTGGATGAGGTAATAGCCTAAAAGGTACAATTAGGAACACTATTACATCAATAACTTACTACTAATATTGATTAGTATGTAACATAAGGGTTGTATCAGTACATTACATACAAAAAAGAATATTTTGCATTGGAAATGGGTCCGTTTTTCGGCCCCGTAGAACACCTGGAGAAAGCCCTTTGAATCCACGTTATTGCAAGATTTTACTATTATAACATCTAAAGGTCTGATCGATAATGAATATTTAACTCCTCATTAAATTATATAATATGATGATTATAGAACACGCATACACTACTGCATATATAAGAGGGGTGTTCGAAAAGTATCAGGAAAGGTGTCGTAACTTTTTAGCTCTACTGATCAGAGATCAGCAGAGCTTATGCCGTGGTGCGGCGTCCGTCGTCCGTCTGTCCGTCTGTCTGTCCGTAAACTTTTATTTGTAGCGACAACTCCTCTGAAACTACTGGATGGATATTCATGAAACTTTACAGAAATGTTGCCCATAAAGTCTAGTTGATCCTAGTAAAAATTAAAAATGTGAAATCCAAGATGGCCGCCAAAGCTAAAAATAGAGTTTTAAAATACAAGTTTGTAGCGACTACTTCTTGAAAACTGTAAGTGATATTGATATGGGACTTTTTCTAAAATGATCAGCATGACATGATGTTGATCCTTGTCAAAAATCGTTTTGATTCAACGTTAAACATGGCTGCCAGCGGCCATCTTTGTTTACATAGAGTTATATAGTAAAAACTTGTAGCGACTACTCCTCTGAAACTACTTGACGGATTGTCATGAAACTTTACAGGAATGTTGCTCTTGATGTCTAATTGATCCTAGCAAAAGTTCAGATCTGCCAGAAATTCAAGATGGCCGTCACAGCTAAAAATAGATTTTTAAAAAATAAGTTTGTAGCGACTACTTCTTGAAAACTATAAGTGTTATTGATATGGGACTTTTTCTTAAATGATCAGCATGACATGATGTTGATCCTTGTGGAAAATTATTTTGATTCGACGTTAAACATGGCTGCCAGTGGCCATCTTTGGTTACATAGAGTTATATTGTAAAAACTTGAAGCGACTACTCCTCTGAAACTACTTGACGGATGTTCATGAAACTTCACAGGAATGTTGCTCTTGATGTCTAGTTGACCCTAGAAAAATTTCAGGTCGGCCGGAAATTCAAGATGGCCGCCACAGCTAAAAATAAATTTAAAATAAATAAGTTTGTAGCGACTACTTCTTCAAAACTATAAGAGATATTGATATGGGACTTTTTCTAAAATGATCAGTATGACATGATGTTGGTCCTTGTCGAAAATCGTTTTGATTTGACGTTAAACATGGCTACCAGCGGCCATCTTTGTTTACATAGAGTTATATAATGAAAACTTGTAGCGACTACTCCTCTGAAACAACTTTTTCATGAAACTTCACAGGAATGTTGCTCTTAATGTTTAATTGATCCTAGCAAACAGGTCGGCTGGAAATTCAAGATGGCCGCCACGGTTAAAAATAGATTTTCAAAAAACAAGTCTGTAGCGACTACTTCCTGAAATCAAAATCAATCAGTAGAGCTTCAAGGTCATTGACCTCTTGTTTAATTATATGGTTTTGAAGTCAACATTTTAGCCAGCGATACCTTGATAAGTACTGTATCGAATGTAAAATAGAGAAATAAAGTGATAGCTAAACTGCACAATACACAGTAACTATGGTAACGTCGGGTTGCATTGAGCGGGGCAAATTTGGCAAATCTTGAAAAAAGTCTGACATTTACGTGTCTTTAAAGAGCTCATACAGGTATATTCCCAACGTCAAACACTGCCAAAATATACGAGCCGCTTCCGCGACATTTCGCCAAGGCGTACGTGACGTTATGGGCTAAAATATGACGTCATTTACGGAAGCAGAAAGCGTTTGTTATGCGGAAGCCGTAGATAGGGCACTAGAACAGCGTTATTCGATACAATTTTGTGTGTTAATGGGTAAGACTAAATCAGAGACTGTCTCCATGATCATGGACACTTACGGCAAAAGTTCAATGTCGAAATCCAGAATTTATGAGTGGTTCAACGCCTTCAAGAACGATCCTTAGCGCGAAGTTGCCGACCACCCAAGATCAGGACGTCAATGCACGACGTCAGGAAAAGCAGATGAAGTTCGGGAGTTGTTGTGCATTGATCGAAGGCTTACGATACGGGACTTGGGTTTAAAGGTTTGACTTAGCACATCGACAGTTCATTTAATAGTTACTAAGGAGATTGGCATGTCTAAGGTATGCGCTTGCTGGACACCTCGAATTCTAACACTTGAACAGAAACAGCAGAGGGTAGAAGATGCTAAGTCATTTCTTAAACAGTGTCGAAACCATGGCAACCGTTTCATGAACTCAATAATCACTGCCGATGAAACATGGATTATTGTATATGACCCGGAAAATAAACAAGATTCATGCATGTGGAAACATCCTTATTCACCGTCACCAGTGAAGGCTATGGTGAACCGCTCCACGAAGAAGCTAATGTTCATCATCTTCTCGATTCGAGAGGCGTGGTTCTGTGTCATGCGGTACCGGCGGGAAGGACTGTCACGGCCAACTATTATTCAAAGATAAGTTTATGTATGTGAATGTTTACATTTATGACAATATGTTAAGTTTGTACTCATAATAGTTTCATGCCCTTATAAAAACATTTGGTATGATAAATTTATCACGATTTCAGGTTATCCGGCGTGATCTGGTACGAGCGGTGAAGAAGAAACGACCGCAGCTTGATGGTAAATTCCAATTACACCATGACAACGCGCCGTCGCACTCTTCTGTGGTCACCAAAGCAACACTACGGGAGTTAGTAATCAACACCGTGAAGCATCCTGCATATTCCCCTGACCTAGCACCTTGCGATTTCTGGCTATTTCCAGCTTTGAAGTCGGAGCTGCGCGGCATCAGATTTGATGACGTTGATGACTTGCCCACTGTTGTCCGGGAAACCAGCAGGAAAATAATTCCACAGGAAGAGTTCAAGTCGTGCTTTGACAAGTGGGTTAGTAGATTGGAGAAGTGTGTTTCGTACAACGGAGAGTATTTTGAAAAAATGTGACTTTTAGATGTTTCAGACAGATATTGTTGACACCATTTTCCCTATATGCGTAGGGTGCCCCGCTCATCGTTACCCGACGTTACCATAGTGACTGTAAATTTTGCATCAGTGCAACGGGGTTAATTTCCTCTTTTAGTTTAGGTACAAAACATCAAGGTACGTGTGGTCAAAAATGTGTGCAAATAACCGCATTATTAAAAAAGTTATGACACCTTTCCTGATACTTTTCGAACACCCCTCATATATACGTGAGACGCGCCCCAACACGCCAGAACCACAAATGTATGTGAAAGCAAATTAATGACGTACTTTATGCCACATGTGAATTAACATTTCTAGTCCTGCCGCAAACTGGTTCAGGAAAAGTTGGTTACCCAACGTCGGCAGGTGAACGCCTTCACTGTCATATAAAATCTCATTGAATTTTGTCAGATCTGTGTGCCGTAAATAGTGCCCATTGTGTCTTAGGACACAAGCTGTTACAAAACTATTTATTCGAGGTCCAGCCCTGTCCATTGCCACCACGTCATCTGTATAGCGATACTTAAACCTAGTAAAAATTTCTGACCAAATGGCTTTAACATCTGGTAGCTCTCTTGAAATAAATATCAATAACTTTGAAATCTCGTGTCTGATTGAAAACAAGGACCTCAGTCCTAAATCATTGCCGCCACAATGCATCAGAATGTAGTCTGGAGTTAGACCAACTTTCATCAGAGTCACCAACCTAGCTTTCAAATCGCCCAAACACATACCACCGTAGCCCTGCCACCATAACTGTACACCCAATGCGTCTAACCCTAGGCTGATTACACCCAGGCTGCTACGTGCTGCTAAAAATGTTATTTTGATGAAGGAGCCCACACACCAAACCATACGCTAACCTAAAACAACTTGGTTTCCGTTAACAACACGGTGAGAATCCGGAAAATTCACTAGCTATATCGATTATACTCATACAATTTGTATCATGCTAGGAGTTTTGCATTAATTATATAACAAAAGAAATGGTTGGTGGTTCGGTAAAATCAAACACCAGAAGAAAATATTAACCCTATTTTTTGGCCGAACTTAATCTCTTTTTTTTCCCCGCTCTTTTTTTAACCACTTACGTATTTTGTTCGGGAGCTAGTAGTCTTGGAATTGTATGACTTGGTGGGCGAACATATGAACTGTAAGCTGCGGAGCTCCATTTTCCTGCTCTCTTGTTAGTTTCAACAGAATGTCCAATGGTGGCTGCAGCAGTCCCAATCATAAGGAGTGTGCCGTGTAACATTTAGCGGGGACAAGACTCTTCAGTACTGATGAAAACTGATATCATGTCAGGGGACTACCGTTAAAATAACGGACCTGCTATCCTGGGTCTGACCAGTAAAAATCGTTCTAAACTGTTTACAGGACATATGTCTGCGCCTGACCTTACAAGTTGTAAATTAACTCCCTTGTCATTCTGGTCACAATTACCTATGTGCCTTTTTAAAAAAAAAATCTTATTCAATGTCATTAATGAATGTAACACTTCTAATGCATTTCTTTTTCGCGACTGTTAAAGAACCCGAAAAATTCTAACGTATAGGCTGCTGCAAATAGCGTTGACTCATAACCGTTTACACACACTCCGTGTAGCCTTGACAAAATCTGCCTACGTAACTGCGGCGTAATTGGTAATCTAGCGTCACATTTTGTTTTGAGGATCGCTTCATTCCCTCCAGTAATTTCGTAACTAAAATGTTTAGTAATGTCCTCTTGGTTATTTATTTTGCACTGAAAACCAATGGCGCATGTATACAAGCGAGCAAATTGGAGGAATTGACTTGGTATCTCTTCTGGCAGTGTCTCTGCCTGCGGGGAAAACACTCTGAATCGGTCCCACTGTCTACGGGAAATAGAATCAGCTATAGAATTGCATTTAGATGAAATGTGGACAGTTTTAAAGTTAATTCCGTATTTCATGGCTAATAACACGAATTGCCTTACCAAATGCATAAGACATTTGGACCTGGATGACTGTTTATTTATCACTTTGACCATGCAGCGCTTCATTATCAATATGCAAGATAATCTTTATATTGTTAAGCATAGGGGCCCATAGCATAACTGATACCATCACCGGAACCATCTCAAGAAATGTAATATCAGACATGGTTTGGGTGCTATTCCAACTAAATGGCCACGAGAAAAATGACCATTTACCTTGAAAGTAACAGCCACAGCCCAAACTCTCAGACTCCGCACTATCGGTAAACAACTAACACTTCATTATTGCACCAATAGCTTTCCGGAATGTATGACACTCCGTTGAAATCGACTAGAAACCGTAACAATAGACATCCGCTACCTATGGTGCGGGCGTGTTAAAGCAATCATCGTCGTAAAAATGCCCTACTTGAGCGTTCTTTCAGAGTAACTTTTTTTCTTTTGAGCGATTCTAGTTACAGTCTCAGTGACTCGGCGATTTTATGTATTGGAATGCGAATTACCATTTCATTAGAGTCGATCTCTAAACCGAGGAAAATAAGCACAGTAGTTGGGCCGACAGATTTTTCGTCCGCTAAGTGAACCCCAGGCTCCTCGCAGATGCTAGTAAAACATGTAACCAACTCTTGACATTGATTCGATCCCCTTTTTTCTCGCAAGAAGGAAATCATCCAGAAAACTGTCAAGTGTGTCTATGTGAGATAAATTGCTAACTAACCAATGCAAGAAGGTGGAAAATTTTACAAACAGTGCACACGTTATACTACAACTCATTGATAAACATTTGTCTAAGTAAATATGTTCCCCGATTTTTATTCCAAGTAAATGAAAATCTCCCGCCCGGATGTATTGGGAATAACCTGAAGGCCGACGATATCTCTCTTAGCCATCAGAGCAGATTTACCCAAACTAAAAACCATGTCAGTCACCTTATCGAAAGAGGTGTACTTCACGGAGCATAATTTTTCATTAATTCCATTCTCAGGATAGGATAAATGGTAATCAACTTCCAACTGCCCTCCGACTTCTTAACTAAGCCTACAGGCGAAAGTTTTAAATTTGCTACCAGTGGAGTATTGAATGAGCCTTAAAAACTGCCTAAGTTAACCTCCGTGGTAAGTGTTTCTTCAGTCCATGAAAATGGACATCAGCCGATTTAAGATAGTTTTCATGAGAACCAACTCTTGAACCAGAGTACCCGAGTTTAAAACCATGAGTAAACCCCTCCTTTAATACGATGGCATCTTATTGTTTTGGATACAATTTTAAATAGTTTAATACAACAGGAGTATTAATGGAGTATTCCCGATTCACCATAAATTAGAACCTTGGTTGTAGAGCGGGCATCTTGGCCTGAAGACAGGTTGGACAGATTTATACGGGCCCTGGGAAACAGGCTCGAACTTGCCTTCCACCTGCATTACCGTAGTTAATTGGCTGGACTTTTCTGTTGCACAGCCTGAAAGGGTGATCGGCATTACAAGCTAGACATATACTTGCATAAATAATAACTGCATCCGTCCAAATATAGATATAAAAAATGTCGAACAGGAAAAGTAGCATTTAAGGACGACAGTCAACCACAAACACACACAGAAACAAAGAACAACTTTAAAGATGAATAAAAGGCCAAATAATACATCACAAACATAAAGGGGTTGACAATAGGGCTACCGCCTTGGAACGGTTAGTGGCAAAAAAAAACTCTGGGGGTTTAAACCAGGTTCTAGGGTGCACCAAACCTCACACTTACCCTACCTAAAACGGGACGGAACGGTGTAAATAAAGAAATCCCCGCCATGAACTATTCTCTAACCAACAAGGCAGCATTAATAGACAATATAAGTAAAACACAAAGATGCTCGTTTATATATAAATACAAAACAATAGCCTAGAAAGCCACAAAGAAGGTACTCCGTGACTTGGCAGAAGCCAGAGCAACAATATGACAAACCATAGAGGGCACGACAAGTCAATATTGCAGACAAACATCAAACGTCACCGTCGTTTTTAGCTCTTCTGATCAGAGATCAGCAGAGCTTATGGCGTGGTGCGGCGTCCGTCGTCCGTCTGTCTGTCCGTCTGTCCGTCCGTAAACTTTTTTGTTGTAGCGACTTCTCCTCTGAAACTACTGAATGGATTTTCATGAAACTTTACAGAAATGTTGCCCATGAAGTCTAGTTGATCCTAGCAAAAATGCATGTTGATGTGAAATCCAAGATGGCCACCAAATCTAAAAATAGATTTTTAAAAAACAAGTTTGTAGCGACTACTTCTTGAAAACTATAAGTGATCTTGATATGGGACTTTTTCTAAAATGATCAGCATGACATGATGTTGGTCCTTGTCGAAAATCGTTTTGATTCGAAGTTAAACATGGCTGCCAGCGGCCATCTTTATTTACATAGAGTTATTTAGTAAAAACTTGTAGCGACTACTCCTCTGAAACTACTCGACAGATTTCCATGAAACTTCACAGGAATGTTGCTCTTGATGTCTAAATGATCCTAGCAAAATTTCAGGTCGGCCGGAAGTTCAAGATGGCCACCACGGCTAAAAATAGATTTTCAAAAAACAAGTTTATGGCGACTACTTCTTGAAAATTATAAGTGATATGGGTATGGGACTTTTTCTAAAATGATCAGCATGTCATGATGTTGGTCCTTGTCAAAAATCGCTTTGATTCGATGTTAAACATGGCTGTCAGCGGCCATCTTTGTTTACATAGAGTTATCTAGTAAAAACTTGTAACGACTACTTCTCTGTAACTACGCGACGGATTTTCATGAAACTTTACAGGAATGTTGCTCTTGATGTCTAATTGATCCTAGCAAAATTTCAGGTCGGCCGGAAATACAAGATGGCCGCCATGGCTGAAAATAGATTTTCAAAATTCAAGTTTGTAGCGACTACTTCTTGAAAACTATAAGTGATATTGATATGGGACTTTTTCTAAAATGATCAGTTGAGACATGATGTTGATCCTTGTCAAAAATTATTTTGATTTGACATTAAACATGGCCGCATCTTTGTTTACATAGAGTAATATAATGAAAACTTGTAACGACTACTACTATGAAACTGCTTGATGGATTTTCATGAAACTTCACAGGAATGTTGACCTAGCTATCAAAAATCTATCAGTAGAGCTTCAAGGTCATGGACCTCTTGTTGACTTTAGGTAGACGCCAGCCAAGCATTTATAGTTATAATCTTTATTGCAAAAGTTGACGATTTGACCAGAAGTTCACCGGACTGGCTAACCATCAAGTGTCTTTCGCTATCATCCCGAACCTGGCAGTCAAGCAAGCCAGTTAAATCAATATACTGACCAGAAACAATCTTTGCCCTAACAGCAGGCAATACCTGACACCCCAGTTCGGATTGCACACGTTGTAAAAAAACCAACGGTAGCTCCTTACCGCTAACCAGTGGTGGTGCCATGCTTCTCTTTGTCCCGACATCTCGAGCTGGTCCCCCACAGGCGGCGAGCCCTCCACCACGAGCTGGTCCCCCACAGGCGGCGAGCCCTCCACCACGGAATGGCCCTCCACCTAGGGCTGGTCCACCACAGGCGGCGAGCCCTCCATCTCGAGCTGGTCCCCCACAGGCGGCGAGCCCTCCACCACGGAATGGCCCTCCACCTAGGGCTGGTCCTCCGTCACATAATCGATCATAATCCACTTAGACCCCACGACGTCTTCCGTACGCCAGGTCCGGTCTCGGAGACTTTACCGGTTGCTTTCCTTTTTCTTATTGGACGTCCCATCTTGTCACGCTCGAGGTAAGAAACAATTGAATTGAATTGGGGCTTTAAGGCGCACCAACACATGAAAAGGTTATATGGCGCGTAACAGGCATGAACATACCACGCTCATCTTCCATGTACATCGAGATAAAATATGGAAAATGGGCCTAGAACCTTCTCACCCTGAACTGCAGAGTTGCTGCAATTTCTATCGTAGAAACTCCATTTACGCTGGTAAGAAGCAAAATAGGATTGCATTGACTGACCACTTTCAAAACATATGTATTTATACATAATTTACTGTACTAGTTCCCAGCCTAAGGTAATAGTACCCATATCTCGAAATGTGTATTAATTGTTTTATTAAAGTTAAAGTTACATGACAATCTGTATTTATTTAATTATTCCTTCTTTATTTATTTAAATAAAATGTATTTGCATTTCTTCTTCTTCTCTTTCTTCTTCTTTTTCTCCTTCTTGTTTTTCTTCTTCCGCTTCTTCTTCTACCTTTATTTTAGTGTATATATATTTATGCATATTGGCGTTAGTAATTTATTATGCATTCCTTAAACTAGTTACTCAATAAAGTATTTATATATATATATTTGTTATATGCTATATTAAATGTTTAAATAAAGCTTACATATCTCTTTAATTGATTTTATTATTGACGTTGTTTAAGACTATACTTATTTAATTATTATAGGGATAAACTAATGGAAATTCTAGGAGACGAGGCTTTTTATGACGAAATTAACAGTGATATGGAAAGAGAAACTAGAAAAGTTATAGGTAACTTAGTAGATAAACATGGATGTGGACTTTACAAAGAGGAAGCAATTTATTTGACTTACCTTTGAGCATGAAACCAGCTATTTCTATGGTCTTCCTAAAATCCACAAAAGCAAATGTATTACCTAAGCTGTTAACAATCAGCTTTCGGAATATATTCAAGTGCGAAGACCAAGTGATTTAAAATTCAGACAAATTGTTGGCGGTTCAATTAAACCACTTTGCCAGGAAGTATCGAGCTTTATAATATTGATTTCCTAAAACATCTACCAGGAACAACCGAACCTCACGCTACGTTAGTCACTTTTGATATTGTTTTGAAATATTGGCTAAATAAATGTGGACACAAATAGATTCGCGTTTCAAAGAATAATTCATTATTGAGGCGTGTTTATTTAAATGGGAAACATTATATACAAACGCGTGGAACAGCGATGGGTATTACAATTTTCTCCGACGTATGCTACATTAGTTATAGGATATTTAAAGGAAACACTGTAGGGATAATTACAAATGAAGTAGCAATCTATATTGAAAATAAGAGGGCCTGTGGACGCTCTACTGGCTAATATGGCTCTTATGACATCAATGAAGCGAGTGACTATCGTCTTAAAGAGGCAAAATATAGCATTTTTAACTAAATCAATAGCCATAACTCCACCATTACTGGTCCGATCTGGCTGGTTTTCGAGCTGGGCCAGTAGAGATAAAAAAAAAATAAAAAAAAATAAAGAAATATAAAAATAATAAAAGAAAAAAAAGTAAAAAAACCTGGTAAAGTTTGGTAAAGATCAGATGAAAAATGAAGGCCCTATCGCCTTAACAAGGCAAAATATAGCATTTTTAACTAAATCAAGGACCATAACTCCGTCGTTACTGGTCCGTTCTGGATGGTTTTCAAACTTGTCCGAGCTTTTATTGACACTAACAATCTGGTAAAGTTTGGTAAAGATCGGATGAAAAATGGAGGACCTATCGTCTTAACGAGGCAAAATATAGCATTTTTAACTAAATCAAGGGCATAACTCCGCTGTTACTGGTCCGATCTGGCTGGTTTTCGAACTTGTCCGAGCTATCATTGACGTTAATAATCTGGTAAAGTTTGGTAAAGATCGGATAAAAAAGAACGTCTTAACGAGGCAAAATATAGCATTTATTACTCATTCATTTTTAAATTAAGGGCATAACTCCGATGTTACTGGACCGATTTGACTGGTTTTCGAACTTGCCCGACCTTTTAGTGACATTAACAATCTGGTAAAGTTTGGTAAAGATCAGATGAAAATTGAAGGCCCTATCGTCTTTACGAGACGAAAGTTATTGACGGACGGACGGACGACGGACAACTCGGCATCCCATAAGCTCTGCTGGCCTTCGGCCAGTAGAGCTAAAAACCCTAGAAAAGACTTTTGGACAATTGTTTCATTATCTGGAAGTCCCGAATTCCTGTCGAACAATTCCACAACGAATTTAACTCATTGCACTCGAACTTCAAATTTACAACCAATACGAGAGGAGTTGAAATTTCAGGAGGGAAAAATCACTACAGATATACGGATACCCATCTTTACCTGAACGTTTCATCATGCCATCCAAAACACAAAACATACAAAACGGAGTATTCTATTCAACTCAGCCTATATAATTGTTACTATAGTACTAAAGTGAAGAAAGTATAAGAATGATACGCTTAAAAGAACTGAGGCATTTTCTGCAGAAACAGGGATACCCGGAAGAAATAATTCAGAATTTGATTAAAAAGAAACTAAAAAGTATGAAAGGAGAAATTTGGAAATCGCCGAACACAATAAGTACAAACAATACTGCAGTGTAAACCAAGTATTTCAAAATGTGGCGACAATCGATGTAAAACTTTCCGAACCTGATTGAAGCTCTATTGAATTTAAGAACGGCAAAATCTTTACTGTAAAAAGTATTATGAACTGTAAATCCACAAATGTTATATATACTAGTATCTGTAAAAAGTGCCGTGAGTTTTACGTGGGCAAAACAACTACCATGTTAAGAAAAAGAATGACTGTGCATTGCCAATAAACTAAAACAGAAGAACTGAGAATGTTGAAAGTAAATAAACATTTCCATTACTGTTCTAATGGGCAGTTTGAAATATTTCCTATATATAAAGTGTATAACGCCAGTGACTTGTTATAAGACGAAAAAGAACAGTCTTTCATTGATATCTTAAAACCAAATTTAAATGCTTAAATTCAGAAATGTACTTTTATAGTTGTATTTTACGTGAAACATGTTTAAATTTCCCCGAAAACGCGAAAGGATAACGTGGCTATTAACGTTATTATGTGACATTATTACATTTCTATGCGTGAAAGATCGGGATTTCTCAGTGCAAGAATATTCATAATCGCTAAATATTAATAACTAACTCAGAACACAATAATAACTAACGTTGCTAACTTAGAACACAATAACTAAGGGGGCACTCCACAGTTTAATGTACATTTCTCAATCATCAAACACATGCCAAGCTCTTAGCCTGAATCCTTGAGCAAAAATAAATCACATCATCATTGTGTCATACATTTTTTAGAAGACAATAAAATTACCCATGTTTCCATACCAAATAAAAGTATCAAAAAGCATTTTCTGTACAACTTTAGTCCCATTTCTTTAAGATTACCCCACCCCTTAAAACATGCTAAAAATGCAATTGTAGCAATATTTCAAATGTCAATAAATAAAAATAAAATTTTTTCCTACACATATCAGGGTCATGTCTGCACTCATAATGGTCTTGCATATCAGGAAATGCTTAATTTTACATACCTAGTCCGGCATTTTAAAAAGTTATTCCACGCTGATCTCCTCGTCAGTGAAAATCAGCCATTTTAACTACTTTTAGGAAGTTTTTGATTGGTTCACATTTTTCTATTTATAGCCTCCAAAAAACCCAAAGAACGCATATTCCAATACACCAAAATAAACTTAGAAGTAATCAAAACTGAATAAAACATCAAACATGTGCTTCATAATTATTATAAAGACCATCCATGGACCTAAAAGATGCTTAGTTGATTTCTTTCTGATTTACACCATGGACATTCATGCGAAACTGAGGACTGCCCCCTAACGTTACGACGTTTAGTGTGACGTCAACAAAGTGTTGCTGACGTCGACGTCATCCGCCGATAACGTTCAATAAAGCGAATATTTGTTTGCAAAAACGAAGTTTAAAATATAATAAATATATTATTTAACTGCTGGGATCGATGGGATCGATTATTGGGTAATCCTGGACTTGATGGTAGACGTGCTTTGTTTTTTCACTCACTCGTGTGCGCTCGTTCGTGAAAAGAACCACACGTCTACCACTCGTGAACAGAACAGAACCTAGTTGGACGAAGTAGGTTAAAATGCCACAGTTATGTGCAGTTTCATGATTGAGTCGATTTCGAAATGCATGTTTATAAACAAATCATTAAATCTTTTGTAAGTACAGTGCCCGAATTCACCAAATATTACTGAGAAAATGAATAGACTCCATAATTTATTTTTGAAAATGGACATAAAAACATTTTTTTAAAATATGCATGCAAATAAAAATAAACATCAAACAAAATGCAACTCGGTTTAAACATATGTCATTATGAATGAAATGAAAACTCAGATAATCTGGAGCTTGACAGATGTTATGAATGAAAACTCAGATAATATGGAGCTTGACAGATGTTATGAATGAAAACTCAGATAATCTGGAGCTCGACACATGTTATGAATAAAAACTCAGATAATCTGGAGCTTTGACACTTGTTATGAATGAACAGATTTTGATCAGAACCTGGTCAAACAAGGGCTTTCCAAATTAGATGACGTCATGACGTCAGTGATGTGGACATTTTGGATGTCGCCATGTTGTTAAAATTGTCTGCGTTGACTGACAGACACTGATTGATTTTTATAGTAAAACAACTTAACAATGCGGTCAGTGAAAAAAACGGGTTTTAATAACATTGTGACGTCATTGACTTCAAGACCCATGAGACACGTGTTAACGTTCTTACACAACTAGACCCAGAACTCTAAAATCTATGAAAGTTTTGATCAAATCCAATCTTAAATACAGAATATATAACGATAACAAGATTTCTATATATACTATATTATTCCAACAGAATAACAATCCAGTGGTGTCTAATTTCTAAACGTGTTTATTTCATCTTATCATTAATAATAATTCACTGGTCAACATCGTGAATCACTAAAACCCTTTTGAAATAGTTGCTGCTATATACAGTTATACATAATAAATATATTGAGACAACTCTAAATGTATTGAAACAACTCTTCCCACTGAAATCTCGTTTAATTTGGGCTCGTTGCGCGAATATAACGCTCTCAAGCGAAAGTGCGTGTGGCGTCACATCGTGTTTCCCCCTTAATGAGAAAGAAAACACCTTGTAAATACTCGCTTACATTCAAAAATCATACCTAATGAGATTTTCGTAGAGTTTCTCGACCTGTTTATTTGCATTATAATTGTTTTCGTCTAGCATAGAACAGCATGCATGTACGACTTGAAGCCTCGAGTTATGCGAAAAAATGTAGGTTGTCCGCCAGATGGCGATGAGGAGGCGCCAAAAGCAATGACTGAATGCAAGTTGATAAATCAACAAATGGCCTAGCTCCGGTGCTCAAAGTTTGTATATTGAGATTTTGCATGTCTTTCATAGACTTATAAAGGAACATTTTTTAAAAAATCTTCTTTTCTGAAACAAGGCACAGAGCTCTCATATATTACAAGTAGCATCAGCTAATCGTCCTCTACCAAGTTTGTTCAAATGGTGACCCTGGGGTCTCAGTTTTACATAGGAAAAAAATAGATTAAAATCTTCTCTGAACTACAAATGCCAGAGGGTTAATATTTTGCATTTACTATAAGCTTATATTCCTTTACCAAGTTTGTTTAAATGGTGACCCTGGGGTCTTATTTGTCCCCGCCGCAGAGGTCACATGTTTTACTTAGACTTTTATGAGGGTACCAACCCACCACCCCCTGGCATCTGGAGTACTGGCTTTTTTTGGGCATGGCATCTGGAATACTCCCTAACAGAGGGTTGGCATCTGGAAAACTATTTGAACCATGCGAGGCCGCGCAGGGCCCGAGCTCTCTAGGGGGGTCCGGGGGCATGCCCCCCCCCCCCGAACATTTTTGAAACCTAGGTGCTCTGAAATGGCATTTCCAGCTATCTGAGACATAAATTAGCATTTTTTTAATTTTTTGGATGGAAAAAAATATTTTTTGAGAAAAATACGGCGTACGCGTATGAAAAACTGCGATGTCGGCGTACGGCGTACCACAACCCGGCGTACGGAATACTGGCTAATATGGGTCGGAATCCGGCGTACGAAAAGGGGGTCGGTACCCTCTTTTATAGGGAAAAACTTTTAAAACATCTTCTCTGAAACTGCAAGAGCCAGAAGTTTAATATTTTGCATTTGCTATAAGCTTATGGTTCTCTACCAAGTTTGTTCAAATGGTGACCCTGGTTTCAAATTTGGCCCCGTCACAGTTTTACATAGATGTATATAGTAAAAAATTAAAACATCTTCTTCTCTGAAACTACAAGAGCCAGAGGTTTAATAATTTGCATTTACTATGAGCTTATGGTCCTTTACCAAGTTTATTCAAACGGTGATCATGGGGTCACATGTTTTACATATACTTCTATAGGGAAACACTTAAAAAACCTTCTCTGAAACCACAAGGCACACAACCCTCATATATTACATGTAGCCCTGGGGGGGTCACATTTGGGCCTGCTCCACGGGTTACACTCTAACACCTTCATTTTGTATTTTATCTCTACCAAACTTTGTCAGTGTCTTTATATCAATGTTGTTAACACAACAGAGGTCACATTTGTTGAACAATCGAAACCAAACACGATTCTATATGAACATAAGATTTCGATGAAGTTCGATAATCGGCCAGTACTCAGGTGATCGATTTATGTATAACTGTAGGAACCTCAAACGTGAAACATGTCACAAATGTAAAAACGGTTACAAATGTAAAAAAAAAGAGTGACATATGTCAAAACATACGACAAATGTAACACGTTTGGTGACGTATGTAAAAAAAACAAAAGTGACAAAAGTGAGAAAAAAAAAACAACACAAATGTAAAAATACATTTTTAAACGTTCATTTTTTTTTAGCTCTGTTGATCAAAAGTCATGACCTTGACGTGGTGCGGCGTCCGTCCGTCCGTCTGTCCGCCCGTAAACTTTTGTTCGTGGCGACTTCTCCTCAGACACCGCTTGGCAATTTAGACCAAACATCACATGGATGATAATTAAATGAATTACTTTTTAGCATTAGGTCAGCGCGACATCCAAGATGGCTGCCATTACCATATATTGTCAAAACCTTAAACAATCTTCTTCTAAAGAATCACTGAACAGATTTCGACACTTTTTTTTTAAAATAATCGTCAACGCCTAGCCTTGTTTAAATAAAGTCCCTAGGATAAAACATGATTGTGCCCAGAGGGTCCAACGTTTGTATATTGAGATTTTACATGTTTTTCATAGATTTATATAGGAAAAATCGTTAAAAACCCTTCTTCTCTGAAACCACAATGTACAGAGCTCTCATGTATTACATGTGTCTTCTACTAAGTTTGTCAAATGGTAACCCTGGGGTCAAATTTGGCCCCGCCCCAGGAGTCACAGTTTTACATAGACTTATATAGGAAAATATCTTCTCTGGAACTATAAGAGCCAGAGGTTAAATATTTTGCATTTACTATAAGCGTATGGTCCTCTAACCTGTTCAAATGTTGATCATGCGGTCACATTTGGCCACTCCTCCCCGTCCCCCCCCCCCACCCCACCCCCACGAGGTCACATGTTTTACATAGACTTAGATTATCAGCTGATAATGAAAACGACACAATAATGCAAGATTACGTTTATTAGCAAACTAACTTTAAAGCACGAATATGATATTGGTCAAGTGCTAATACACATCTGTTGCAATGTTTAATTGATCCTTACTATCACACTGACATGGGACAGCGCCTATTCAATTTGGAATAAATTAATAAAAGAGGCTCTACCTTTATACATGCTATTTTAATATATTAAATTGACTGAAGGCCATCTGCAAAAAGCATAGGCAAAAATACACATACGACTAAAACCATGTGATTTAGTTTTATATTCAATGGACATAATTAATCATTTAGGACATACGAGGGTGCTTCAAAAAGTTCTGTCACTAGGCATATATCCTTTGAACTGGATATTACACTGAGATAAAGTAATGTATTTATAGTACTACTGGGTTCGCTGTCTTAAATTCCACATCAAAAATGAAACATTTCCGGTTATTTATACCCCTGAGTTATCTCCCCCTACCACACCTTTTGGATACTGGCATCTCTGAAAAGTCCTTGTTACAAAACGTTATAAAAACTATTTGAATAAGTCTATGCTTTTAAATTTTCTTGACATCTGTTGTTATTCACCCATTATCCCTGAAAATGATTGTCGAGAATTCGGAAAGGTCTTGCTGCAAACTGGATATGAGTGAATGCATATCCCTTAATTTTAGCAGAAATAACACTGATTTTCTTAATTTTGTTTACGGAAATGTTATAATATCTTTTAAATGTCGTAATTATTCTCATAGTATTAATATGTTTTCATATTTGTTTACAAATCATAGTCCTTCAGTGTTTAAATTTCATATTCAACACATTATTGTAGAATTTCGTACAATGTTTAGAGAAAATATTGATCATCCAAAAACGCTATTTCAGAAGATTGCCCTTCCATTGTCTATTTATCATTAAATTAATTTTACACGTTAGCTTAAAATGTTAATTTCTAAGACAATGCCTTCTCATCTACCATGCTTAAATTCTGAATCTTGTAAGGCAGAGATATAACTGGTAATGTACGAGAAATTTCAAAGGTCTTCGACAAGTACTTAAAGAAAAACAGGCATTTAAAAAAGTAACAGTTAACAAACCTGAAAAAACTCAGGACAAAAATGCCTCAGTGTGTATAAGTGATGTGTATTAAATGTTCCATAACTTTCGTCACACAAAAGATACAGCATTCATTTTACCACCAATGGAATGGTATTGACACTCTCGTTCATTTAGTATCAAACACCAATACTCTCAACGAGCACATAATTGTTAAAACACGTTAGTGACAGAACTTTTTGAATGACCCTCGTATTTATGTGTTCTTATCAATTCTTACAAATATAGCTTTCTCATGTGCCCCCTCCCCCCACAACCTCCCACTTTTTCTCAATTTTTCATTCGATCTTTACCACACACCCCACCCCACCCCAAACCCGATTTTTTTATACATTTTCTGTATTATTTTTTATTTATCAATTCTACACCTATATCTATGTTGCGCCCCAGCCACACCCCTTCCCCCACAGGATGCCAGTGTATACTCAGGAGTTGTTGAGCCCTCTTTAACCAATGCGGCGTACCTGGTCGTAGACTATTTTAAAGCAGTTGAAGCTGGCGTTTGATAATCAAAAGGGCACTATAAAGTTTTAATATTGTAGGGCAAATAGTTCCAAGAATGACATCCGAGAAATATGTTTTCATGATCAGGTCAGAGTGACCTTGACATTTGACCTATTACCATGAACGCAATAGGGTAGTTGTTTCAAAATGGATAATACATGTATTTGTATGGTATAATAGTAAATAAATTACAGCGCAAGAGACGTTTTTTGGGTTGATTGGGTAAGTGTGACCTTAACCTTTTTGAGCTATTGACCCTAAAATTAATATTTTAACACGGTTATTATTTCTGTAAAGTTTCCAGATGGCATTATACTTACAATTTACAGATAGGATAATGTTTTTCAGGATTCGGCAATTGTCAAGGCTTTCTCCTCTCACTACGGACAATGCACACATATGACGTTTACTACGGGTAAGGCCAGATGGTTTATATGGAGTTGTCATGTGGAATGCTTATGTGCATATTTGGTCATGGTGACCTTGACCTTTTGATTTTCTAACCCCAAAAGCAATATGGTTCCTTCCCCTACCAAAGACAATTTGCCTATAAAGTTTCATGAGTGTAGGTTTTATACTCCGGGAGTTATCATTTGGAATATGTATAGCCCTATGAGCCCAAAATCAACAGAGTTCCTCCTCTGACCAAGGGCAAAGTATTTATGACGTTTTAAGATGAGTGTCTTGTTTTTAAAGTTATCACGTGGAATTAATATAGCCACATGAGGCCATAGCGACTTTTAACCTACTGATCCCCAAAACAATAGGGTTCCACTTCTCACCAAGGGGTATGAACTTAAGAAGTTTCAGGAGTGTTATGGTTTTAGTTATCGCTTGGAATTCAATTTTCCATATAAGGTCATAGTGACAAGTGTTCCCACTCATACCTAGGGAAATGTAAATGAATTTTCATGATGGTGGATGTTGTGCTTTTTAAATCATGGTGCACAGTGTATATTTCCATAAAGACATAGTGACCTTGCCCTTCGATCTGACCTCAAAAACAATGAAGTTCTTGCTTTCTCCAAGCGCAATGTACCTGTTTGGGTGTTATAGTTTCAAAATTATTGTCCGGAATGAGTAATTGTTTATAGACAGATGACCCCATACCATAATATGCGTATAAAAAAAGTGCAAGAGGGACAACTACCATCAGTGTATTTTCAGACGGTAGAATAGCCATTTCTACTGAGACATAGTGAATGCGTGGGTTCCTCCTTGAAAAGTTAAATTGATTCTAAAATAGACAATATTTTTTTCAAAAGAAAGTATCAATTGAGTGTATATGTAAAGTATCAATTCAATGTATATGTCATCATAACTTCTATCAGGAACCTATTTTTTTTTAACTCACAGTTTCGTTCTGTAATAGTTTTGACTAATTGGGGGAAAATGAAAACCAGAAGTAGAGTTTTACCATATAAAAATATTTGTTTCAAAACATAATTTTTATAAAATTCCATCGAATTTCATGTCACGCCTACATAGTCTTGATCAACATGAAAAACACAGAATCATTCTGACAACTACTTAGACTAGATGGATGCCTTTTGGTGCATGTGTCGCCTGTTCTAGAAAGTATTTAAAGCCACAGTATGCTTATTTTCAACTTCAACGAACACGATGAAGACTTTGTGTCAATTATTAGGATATAATATTACCGTCAAACTTGCATTAAATCGCCCGATGTACCCAGGTGTTATATGAAACCAGTGATTAATAAAAACGTACACTTTGGGCTTTGGTTTGTGAACTTTTTAGCTATTGTGCTATCTATATCTATATGTTAACATACACAATACCTATGCTATAAATAAACAATTTGGATCGGAACCGAACGCTACCTGTTTTATGACCGTGAAGTAGCAGCAGCTGTATTTCAATATCTCATTCCTGTCTGAAGTAACTGAGCGGAAACCGTTCCTTCTATTTTTATTAACAGTGACCTTGACCCCAGTGACCCCAAATGTATTTTCAGAAAGTAGAATAGCTATTTCTTAAAAATACGTTGACTCTTACTTCAAATGTACATATGCGAAATTTAAGATCATCCTCAAATCTACAACTATATTCCCGCAGACAGAATAGTGAGTTTTTCAGAAAATCGTTTGCCTATTCAGGCTCTAAAGTGTGGAACTCACTTCCTCACCATATAAAAAATGCCCAATCTGTTAATCATTTCAAAACATTGTATTTACAGTGGATTAACCAAACCATATAATAATGACTAAGTCTTGCAACTCAGTTTGGACATATTTATGTTACTGTATGCATATACTACAATTCATTTTAAATTATCATATATCTTTGTAAATACTTGTATAATATACATTGTTGAGGCCTCATGGAAGATTGACTAGTTTCAGATGAGTTCTCTCGTTAAATAAAGTCTTTATTATTATTATTATTATTATTATTATTATTTCTTTTGAGACATAGTAAATGCGTGGGCAGTACGTAGGAACTCAAATGTAAAAAATGTCACACATTTAAAAATGGTTACCAATGTAAAAAAAGGAGTCACATTTGTAAAAACATACGACAAATGTGTCACGTTTGGTTGACATATTTTGTGACAAGAGTGAAAAAAAAAGTTTACAAATGTAAAAAAATGAAAGTAACATATGTAAAAAAAACAGAACACACATTTAAAAATACATTTTTAAACGTTCATTTGTTAGCTCTGTTGATCAAAGATCATGACGTGGTGTGGCGTCCGTCGTCCCTTCCTCCGTCCGTCCGTAAACTTTTGTTTGTGGTGACTATTCCTCTGACACTGCTTGACAGATTTTCATGAAACTTCACAGGAATGTTGCTCTTGATGTCTAGTTGATCCTAGCAAAATTTCAGATGGGCCAGAATTACAAGATGGCCTCCAATATTAAAAGTATATTTTAAAAATGCGATTTTGTGGCGACTACCCTTTCAAAAACCGTAAGTGATATTGAATTTTAACCTTAACCAAATAACTGGCACGGCCATCTTATTATATAGGGTGAAACATTGGGGCAACTACTTCTCTGAAAGTTTTCCTATTTCCATAACACTTCACAGGTTCCCATGGCTGATCTGGCTATCAAAATCTATCAGTAGAGTTTCAAGTCGTTGACCTCTTGTTTTGAGCATTATTTGCCGTCGAATTCGAATTTGTGCTTAGTTTCCTCCGTCTCAGACCGACTTTCCATTCGTTTCGACCAGTATACTGTTGTATACACCTTCACACCCGCAATATTCCACCACCTCAACTGTTAATTTCGACATACGGGAGAATACAGAGCCAGTTGCGGAGAGACATTTGGATTACAAAACCATCGGATAGCGCGTCTATGTCCTTACAGGGCATTATCACTTACTTGTCCCTGTTTCCTTCCATAAAAGTAATTATTTTAATAATCCCTCGTGTGTGCGCGCTTACGTGCGTGCTGGCGTTCGTGTGTGTGTTTCTATTCTGGTCCACTGACTCAAATTTCACATCTTGAACACCAGATTTAGTAAATGCAAAATATTAAACATGGCTCTTGTAGTTTCAGAGAAGAAGATTTTTTTCCTATATAAGCCTATGTAAAACCGTGACCCCTGGCGCGGGGCTAAATTGGACCCAAGGGTTACCATTTGACAAACTTAGTAGCAGACATAAACTGATGCTACTTGTTATACATGAGAGCTCTGTACCTTGTGGTTTCAGAGAAGAAGGATTTTTAATGTTTTTTCCAATATAAGTCTACGAAAAACATGTAAAATCTCAATATACAAACTTTGGACCCCGGGGCACAATCATGTTTTATCCAAGGGACTTATTTGAACAGATCTGATAGGCTAGGCATTGGCGATTATTTAAAAAGAAATATTATCGAAATCTGCCCAGTGGTTCTTAGACCTAATGCTAGCAAATCTAAAAAGCAAGTCATTTAATTATCATCCATGTGATGTTTGGTCAAAATTAGCCAAGCGGTGTCTGAGGAGAAGTCGCCACGGCGAAAGTTTACGGTCAGACGGACGGATAGACGGACGGACGGACGCCGCACTGTAACACCGTATTTAGCTAATTCCGTATATAGCTCACCAGTGAGCTATATACGGAGCAATGTCTCCGAATAAAGCTCAAGGTGAGCTATATACGGATCTCGTCTCCGCTAAAAGCTTACGATAAGCTATATACGGAGGGCATGTGCCTTGATTCCGAATACAGCTTACTCTTTTAATCAAAGTACCGAAGGTACTGAGAGCATGGTGAACTATGATTTGTGCATCCATGTAATGGAAGGTTTCATTCCAATCACGCATGACATGGATGGACTGAAAGTGTGTCAACTCTTCTTAATAACAACACATCATTGCATGTAATAATACATCAATGCATTGTTTAATGTATCTGGAACTAAGGCGCTTAGAACAAGATAAGGTAAGGTATATACAGGAATAAAGAAGGGAACAAAAGGAATGATTGGTTATAATAAAAATTAATCTTCGAAACGCTTCATCATCTTCACAGGTGTTAAAGTGTATCAAAAAACATCACCAGTCATCACCTATCAAAGTTTGAGTCATTAGAAATGAATATAGCGTCAAAAAGGTCAAGACAGCTAATTTTGCCAATTCAAGGGGAGGTAATTCATAGACCAGCATATCTGAATTAAAATAGGGAACAACATTGCATTGATATCGACCTACTATGCAAGTATGATTAAAATCAAATGAACACGAGTGTAGTCAGTAGTCAGAGTGTAGCTGAAAGACAGCCATATCCCCCGCTGCACAAAGATTTATAATATACAAATTTAAACATGGAATGTCACTGTAAAATGACAAATTCTCCCTGAAGCTTCCGTGTTCCAAAAAGTGTGACCTTCAACTAAAAGAACATATGTTTTAAATACAACTTGTAGTAGAGACATGCAGACTACACATATACAAAACATAACTTATAAATTGTTGTACTCATTTGATTTTAATCTCACAACTCGGAGTATCCCTGGTCTCGGGATACCGTTGTTATTTATTCTCACAACTCGGAATACCACTGGTCTCGGGATACCGTTGTAGTTCATTCTCACAACTCGGAGTACCACTGTTCTCGGGATACAGTTGTGATTTAATCTCACAACTCGGAGTGAACATGATGTTCCTACACAATTATTTCGTTGTTATATTTTTCAACCATGTATGTGAACGCTACTGAGAATTTCATGATTCATATCACTAATTGTAATTTTTACGTGGATTTTTTTTTTAGTCGGCAAATCGTTTGTTGACAATAATCACCAACGTCACGGTAAATTTCGTTTACTACATTAGGCCTAAACAAAAAGTATTTTGTTTCCTGTCACCCAGCCGAATCGCCGTTTTTACTCTCGATACAACAACTTTTACCCCTTCATTTTTGTGTTGCTTTGTTGTGTTTTGGCCTTCACAGAATATAATTCAATCAGTTTTTCATGTAATTTTAAAATTGTAATAAAAGGTAACATATTTGTGTTTAGATATACTCTTGTTGTGTAATGTATATCTCTCAATGCTACAGTCATACGTTCGAGTCCAGATTGTTCCACGTTTGCACATTGCATAATGTTTGACAGCTACTCACTAACGCGCGGCAGGACTGTGGTTCTACGAGTTTGTTTCAAAACAGATGAGGTCTACCTCTACCTCTACCAAATTGACGCATAGATAAAAGTCGTAAAAATCTTTTAAAAAATCCCCCAACTCTCCACACACACACACACACAATTTGTTTTCCGACTTAAGTCTAAAAGGGAGTACATCAGGCCTTTTATGGGGGTCTATAGGTGTCCGATTTAAAATTGACAAATATTAATATTTTATTCTACATGACCAAAACATAATGAGCCTATAAAATCTTTTATTTGCAAAGAAATTCATTCTGCACAGTAATACGTGCTTTCATAGGTGACACACCAGGGTTAATTTTAGCATATTACGTGCGAGTCCACCCTAGCTATATGGTGTTCTGAAACTTTAGACATTAACAAAATGGTTCTAGCTTCATATTTTGATTGATAGTGTTTTCTATCGTAAACTGGAACAATTTTATAATTTAAGCTGTTTCTAGAAAAATTCTGATGTACCCCTTTTAAGACCACTGAGCATGAATTAAATAAACTTTTTTGCATAAAAAAATAGAATAAAAAAAAAAAAATGGCTTCTGCTCAGATTCGAACCCATCCCGCTCGCTTTATAATCCATAATTTTATGGAAATGCCGCTCTACCGACTGAGCTAATAATCCTTTACAAATGTTGATGATCTATAGGGTATTTATTCTAAAACCAGTGTCCGAATTGACCCGGTCTATACCCAGTCAGATCTTGATGATCACAGACGCGATCGGCACACGTATTCAGGATTATTTTACGACCGAAACAGTTAATTTAACTTCATAGCAAGGAAGGTAAAGACTTCAGAATATTACACAGCGTACTTCAAAATAAGCTGAAATCTTATTCCGGAGAATAGTTACAAAGGATAGTAGCTTATGCGATAACCATTACTGACCAAACCTATTAAATATTATATGAAGACTATAAAGGCCATGTATATTTCTTAAATATATAAATCCAAGAAATATGGAAGATATGCGTTTGATGGTGTTGCAACAAGAGAAACAAATTATAAAATTAACTGGTTACAAATCTCAATCACTATCCTAGGAGAACAAAACAGCGTATGAATATATTTTACGCAAGATCACGTGATGATCATGTGATGATGATGATTAATCTATTTATATAACGCACAGCTAAAGGACGAAACAATAGATGAAATAGCTATATAAATAATATATAACTTAAACAATGTATCGAGGAAATTATTTGAATTTTCTAAATGACATTACCTTATTTGTATCCGCACTAGAAAAGAAGAAACACCTGTTAAAATATGGGTCTTCTTTTTCAGGCAATGCGTCGATTCATCAGTGAGGCTGTAGTTAGGATTCGTGAAAAAACACGGTAACTATAGCTTGGTGAACAAGTTCACCATGCTAAAAACTGAAAATGTTTTAAGTCCTGTTCCAATTATACTCATATTTCGTATTTGTATGATTATGATACATGAAAGTCGAAATATATGATTAAAGTATAGTTTAAGATATATGACTTTTAACGACAAGATCCTCATCTTTCCAGGAAATATATAAAAGTTTATTAAAGGTAAAGACTTGTTGCACTATGTTGTATTTTTGTAATATTAAGCGGTTGGCAAGCGCGTAGCGTGCCATACTCATTTACTCACGTGATTAAACTTTACAATCAATGTCTGAAAAAATTGAAAGATTTAAAACTCGAAAAATGCAATAAAATCGTAAGCTTTAGGAGGGTTCAGGTCTATTCTTCATTTTCTACACTGGTCAAATTGTCATGACATATTATTACAAAATATGCCTGGAATTACACCAGAATGCACCATTTAAGACTACCATTAACCCAAATTTTCATGGGGGAGGACCCCTAAACCCCCCGCAACTTAGTTGCAGCATTATTATAGGTTTATGGGGACGGACGCAAGTCCTAATAGGCGTCCGCAAAGTATGCGTTTAGGTATCGTGAGTAACTTCAACTGTGTCCACGCTACGCCCCTGGTTGGGGTTATTGCTGTTGATGATGAAGAACTACCCCTTCCTGAGTGAGCAATTGTTTTTTTTTTGCTTGGCACAGATTTTTTTGTGTGGAGTGCCTGAAGAGCGAGCCTTGCGTGAAGAGCGTGCAGTGCGTTAAGAGCGTGTATTGCGTGAAGAGCGTGCAGTGCGTGAAAAGCGTGCAATGCGCGAAGAGCGTGCAATGCGTGAAGAGCGTGCATTGCGTGAAGAACGTGCATTGCGTGAAGAGTGTGCATTGCGTGAAGAGCGTGCATTGCGCGAAGAGCGTGCAGTGCGTGAAGAGCGTGCATTGCGTGAAGAGCGTACATTGCGTGAAGAGCGTGCAATGCGTGAAGAGCGTGCATTGCGTGAAGATCATGCCGTGCGTGAAGAGCACGCAAGTGCGAGCCCACACACACACGCGGACATGGGTAACACTATACATTTTCTTTAGAAATAAAAATGTTGCTGGTAGGCCTAAAATAGACTTTGAAATAGCCAAAATGAATGCTTATACAAGTACACAAACGGTTATGTACAGACAGACAGACGGACGAACACTTGAAGAATGCCTCTGTCTATGCATTTATTAATAGTATAGCACTACATAATAAAAAATATCTACGTAAAGATATTTATTAAGACTTTGTTATTAATTGCGGTCTTCCAAAAATTACCATTTCGGCAACCCTTACCTACTTAGGACGAACAGACAGACGGACCGACACTTGTAATTCAGCACAAGTGTTTTGCTACATACAATATATTAAAAATAATATATATCCGCAATGTGTCTGTACTTACGTCGAAAGTATGCCTAAAATCTACTTTGAAGAACGCAAAATGAGCAGGAAAATGTCCTATTTCAACGCAGTAGTCGTAGTAGAAGTAGTAGTGGTCGTAGAAGTAGTGGTAGTCGTATCAGTAGAAGTAGTAGTGGTTGTGCCGTTAGTAGTATATTTGTAATAGTAGCAGTCGTAGTAATAGTGGAAGTTATAATGGTAGTTGTAGTAGTAGTAGCAGTAGCAGCAGCAGCAGCAGCAGCAGTAGTAGTAGTAGTAGTAGTAACAAGGGTAGACGCCATGTAACCAGCAACATAATTTATGCATGTCAAGAGCTTGGTTGAACCTACTGTCTAGCGACTGTTGAACCCTATTGCTAATGAACTGTTTTTACGGGTCGATAGTAAGGTGACAATGTCTTTTTAGCTGGATTTTTTTAGTTGCTGTCACAGCTTGCCTGTCTCGTATAAGAAGCTGCAGCCTACGTTAACTTTCTGGCTTTCTCGGACTTTTCTACACACCAATGTCCCAACCGCTTTTATTCACTTTGTCTGGGAAACCTCAATGCTTCGGAGACCACATGGGATGGAACCTCGCTGACGTGAAGATCTTCTTATTTCTACACTGATCTCGTCAGTTTATAGATACCAGTGTCCCAGCAAACTCACTCCCTGTCGGTGAAACGTAATGCTTCTAAAGACAACGCGAGAAATAAGCCACTGAGACCTTCCAGTGAAACGCAATGCTTCGAAAGGCAGTAGGTACCTAAAACAACAGAGACCCTCTGTATAGAAGCAGAGATGTTCTCCAGTAGTTTTTTTTGTTTTTCATAAATTCTTTATTATTTACAATAAAAAAACGGTGGTGTAAATTGCCACCGGACGACACTCGTGCACATAAAACGTAGAAAATCAGTCAAGAGAAGAAAAAAACTCACTGGAAAATAGTTCAGGTAATTGTTCATATCACACATAATTATTGTACTGTTCACAGTTCATATCACACCGTCACTATTGATTGTTTATAATTATTACGCTTTTCTCTGTTCATGTCACAATATCACTGTTCATGTCACAAATCACATTTGATTGTCCACGGGTTAGAAGAGTTCATGTTTATCATTGAGAAAAAACAAGTGTGTTGTATTTATATTAATCTTAACAAATGCAATTGAAGCCTAAGACGAGTATCGTTTACAATATATGTTAGTAATTTTTGTTGAGAACTTGTAACTTAAAGGCAGTTTTACTGAAAATAAATGTAGTCACGTCTTATATACACTCAGTACATTTGAAAACGCACATATTTTTGCTGATGAAATTTATTATGATTCCATAAAGCTACAACAACAAAATTGTGTAGTATTCATATATCATCTTTATTTTATTCATTTGCCAAATTTCATCAATATCGTACAGAAAATTCATGTGTTTTTACTTATTCAAAGTTACCCACTTCATAAACCAAAGTCACAAAGTTAATATCGCGTGTGACCACCTCGAGCGTTGAACAATGCCTGGCACCTTCGTCGCATTGATGCAATTTTTGTGGCTATAGATCATTGAGGAATATTTTCTCCACTCTTCCATTAACGCACGACGGAGATCAACAATATTTTGTAGGATGGGGCCACCCCACATACAGCAGTTATCACTCGCAATTATCTCGCCCAGAACAATATTCATGTGCTCGATTGGCCATCATTATCTCCGGATATGTCGCCAATCGAGCATGTCTGGGATATAATTATGTTAAAAAGGCGCGTGTATGGGCGTGTTCACCCACCGCAAAATATTGTTGATCGTGCGTTAGTGGAAGAGTGGAGGAATATTCCTCAATGATCTATAGCCACAAAAATTGCATCAATGCGACGAAGGTGTCAGGCATTGTTAAACGCTCGAGGTGGTCACACGCGATATTAACTTTGTGACTTTGGTTTATGAAGTGGGTAACTTTGAATAAGTAAAAATACATGCATTTTCTGTACGATATTGATGAAATTTGGCAAATGAATAAAATAAAGATGATATATGAATACTACAAAATTTTGTTGTTGTAGCTTTATGGGATCATAATAAATTTCATCAGCAAAAAGATGTGCGTTTTCAAATGTACTGAGTGTATTCATGCAACCTTAAGACAAAATAATGGTTTAATATTTTAATAATGTTTGATTAATGTGTTAACAATGTATTGTCACATATGGGATTGCCATATATTTGACACCCCATGAAGGGCTCAACGACAATCACACCTGCGAGAAGACACCGCATAACAATATATATATATATATATTCAGAAATGTAATATAATATTAAGGGTATTTATATATGCAGTTAATACACTAGTTACAGATCACCTCCATGCGTCCGCCCGCGAAGTATGCTCGGGGTGCATATCATGACTTCGCGGCCGAAGGCAAAGATCTAATCAAACCTCAGTGCCACAAAATGTGAAAAAGGTCTACAGTGGACAGAATAGCAAACAACACCGACCAATAAGTCCGACGCCTGCGAATAATAAGAAGGACCATCCGCCGGATGCTTCCCGCTAATCTGCCAACCTGAATGCAAGTATGTGACTAAAAAAAAATATGTTTTTGAAAAAAAAAAAAAATAGGGAATAGAATTCTCAACACACATATCATGGTTACGTTGTCTGCAATTCAACACCAATACTTAAACAAACATACCTGAAACGAGAAAGAAAAGTCTAAATATTTTGTTTTAACATATAACTGGATGATTCCTAACTAAATGAATGAAAATGGTTCCAATATTGGATTACATATACATATGAATGAAGATGTATGATATTAACTACAATATATGAGGTAATGATTCCAAAGCCGGATTACATAGTACGCTGAAAGTGATATTTATATTATAAAATCATTAATTATCAAAAGAAACTGTAGCAAAGTATGTGTGTATATCGAGACAAAGATCAAATGTTAATTCATTTGTTGTAATATTTATAGTTCCGAAACTGTTATCGCACCAAAAATGTGCAAAGTCAGCAATATCCATTCCTATATTTAATTTTATTCAAAAACTTTTGAACTAAGGAAAATGGCGTAAATAATTTATTTTCATGTTGAAGATAAAATAGCTTGTGTATATTATCGACAGACAAACGTTGCTTAAACCTAGCTTATATTCTCTACCTTAATATTAATCCATTGGTGTCTAAAAAATTGCATAATTTCGACTTATCATATCATCATAAATATTAAATCACTGATAAAAGGAATCAGCAAATATCTTTCGAAATAATGTTTTATATATGCTTTTTTACACAATAAACCACTTATCATGTACTTAACACAATCCAGTTGACAGCAAAACTAATTAAACCAATATTCAAGCATTTATTATAATGAAACGTTTTCATTTCTACTATAGCTATTCACTGTGTAAGGCTGAACAAATCAAATTATTTTGACAATGCAATTATTTTCTGTTATTGTGCGCTCCTATTTTAACTAATTTTGTATTTAGATGGTGATAAGCTGTATACGGAATGACCATGCCTTTTCACAGTATAAAGCTTACTTTGGTGTGTTCTTTTTTTTTTCACATATGCAACTTTTTTTTTGTTTTACATTTGTTAACTTTTTTTCTCACTTTTGTCACTTTTGTTTTTTTTACATATGTCACCAAACGTGTTACATTTGTCGTATGTTTTTACATATGTGAATTTTTTTTTTTACATTTTTACAATAGACCGTGAGCCATACACTTTTTTGTTACCATCTCAAGGGACAAATTCTTACTAGTACCATGTTATTAAGTACCTTGTAGAGAAATAAAAATTCCATGATAGCAGTGTGAACAGGGTAGCTGATTCCTGTTATTAGAGTTATCTCCCCCTTTTAAGCAAAACTCTTGTTTCTTTAAAAAATCGCTGACGCTGAAACTAGAAGAGCTACAGGTCTAATATTTTGCATGTATTATACATTAAGGGTCCTCTACCAAGTATTTATAAAATGGTGACCCCAGGGTCAAATATGGCCCAGCCGGGGGTAACATCTTTTCATACAGTTATATAGGAAATCTTTAAACATAAATAATTTTCTATAAAACTGTAAGAGCTAGAGGTCCCATATTATGCATGAAGCATAAGCTTATGGTCCACTAGCAAGTTCGTTAAAATGTTGACCCTGGGGTCATATCTGGCTCCAGCCCAGGGGTCATATATGTATATAGAGTCATATAGAAACATCTTTAAAATCTCTTCTTTAAAAAAAACAAGAGCCAGAAGTCTATTATTTTGCATATTGTACAAGCTTATGGTTCTCTACCACTTTTGTTCAAATCGTGACTCTGTGTCCAACTATGGCCCGGTTCTGGGGTTATTGAATTGAATTGAATTGGGTTGTAAGAATAATAGGGTTGATGCTTACTATCTTAGGTTAATTCCATACTCTTAATCAAGTACGGAGAACATCACAACCTATGTTTAGATACATTAAGATACATATTCTAAGCAGGTGATATTGTAACAACTACACCAATACTAACAAATAGTTGCCATGGTAAGTAGTTAGCACAGTGATCTGGGTATCACCCTAAAAATATTTCTTCGTCGACGCCGTGTGGTTCCCGGGCAAGAATATGACCACTGCATATCCAGGCATAGGGGTAAAATGTCCCTGAATTCATGTTAATTTTGTCATTTTTGTTCATTATTTTCATTATGAAACCTGTATTGTTTCAGGTGCTACTTCAGTGGTGGCAGTGATCGTGGCTCCAGCGAAAAATGGAGTGTTTACTAGAGAATTTGAAGCAACTTTGCAGTTCTGCAGGTAAGAAGGTTCTAGGCACATTTTTATCTAGATGTTAATGAAGAGTGAGCCGGGTCGAATGTTCATTCCTGTTGGCGCCATATAACATGTTTGTGCTGGTGCGCCGTAAAACCCCAATTCAGATCAATTCATCTTCGTCTATTCTTTTTTCAGTAACACAAAAATGGTTCATGCAAATGCATATACTATTTTTGCATTTCGTATGCAGAATTCTTCATTGTGTTGTATATGGGTGGGGTAATTCAGGTGTAAAAATCCTTAAAATATGCATAAATTGTAATTAGAAAGTAATAAAATAGACAACTTTTAAAATTTTGCGTTGCAATATGCAATGTTTAATTCATGTATTTATGTGTAATACATAATCCAAAAGTGTAATCATAATAAGTATTGCCATGACGCATACACCTAAAAAATACTTTTGTTAAACAAAAAAACACGTTAAACCGCACATTTCCTTTATCTAGAATCCTTTGATCTATGTGTCGTCTGTGCAATATATGTATATATCAGAACATGTTAATACTATTTATGTTGCAGTTACTTTGAGGAAGGCTTATACTTCCAGTTTGGCATGCGTCTCAACTTATCATGCTTACTGAACACATATGTGCAATGCCATGGACATTGCTTAGTACTTAATTTCATCAATATATCATAACAATCCCTTATTCATATTATAATATTATTTAAATCATGTAGAAAGGTTGTAAATCACTGATTCTTACAAGTTTACACATATATTGTAAAAAATATTAACTAAACTAAATGCATAAAATTGTGTCAATAGTGGGTGGGGTAAATTGACTTCTAATTTGAAGCAAAATAGAGATTTTAAACTGAATTCAGTGCTAAAAAAGAGCTTATTTACGCTTTATGTAACTCAATGAATTGTAAACTTAAGTGCATCTTTAAAAAGTACATCAATAGTTATTCACACAAGCATGACATTCAAAAATGAACATCAAAAACTTATATGAAAGCGCTACAACGATAACCTATTAATGTTCGATTTTTTATATATAAGCTACCTGTTCCAGATTGCTATCATGGAAAAATGTAATCTATATACATTGCTCTTTTCAAAAAGTGATGGTAGAATTTGTCCCTTGAGTTGGTAACAATATCGAAAATGTTGGGTCCTGGCTCAAGGCCTATAACACGGACATACAGTTAACAATGAGTCATAAAGGTAACAGCGTGTCATAAAGGTAACAGTGCCACTGGTCATAAAGGTAACAGGGTGTCATAAAGGTAACAGTGCCACTGGTCATAAAGGTAACAGCGTGTCATAAGGGTAACAGTGCCACTGGTCATAAAGGTAACAGCATGTCATGAAGGTAACAGTGCCACTGGTCATAAAGGTGAAATATAGCGTGTTTTTTGAGCATATATTCTGAAATATATGTATATAATATACAATCTGTTCAAATATTACACTTATTGGTTGTCCCGTTTTCTCACAGTAGCCAATTTTATCTCATAGCGCACACGCTTCGAGTTTCGCCCTTTTTGAAGACAGGTAAGTGTCACGTGATCCTGTGACGTCATTGGTACCAAACGATTAGCGGTGTCGCATTGAGTTGTATAGTATTGTCTATGTAGGATTACGTTTTATGGTACGTGTTAAAAATGCCGTGTGCTGTAGCTGGGTGTCAAAGTGTGCATAAAAAAGGACAATCTAATAACATCAGTTTCTTTCATTTTCCTAATCAGGTTAATGATAGATTAAGATTTGAAGCGTGGGTGGACCGCTGTCGACGAAAGTCGCCCGTCGCGTCAAAAAAAAAGGGGAACCTTCGAAAGACGCGCGAGTTTGTAGTAAACACTTTGAGTTGGATTCGTGGGAAGTCCATCCTTTGGTTTCATTTTCATTGAATTTGGAGGACAAACGGCCATGCAGATTAAAAACAACAGCGATACCAACAATATTTTCTTACAAAAATGAGAAGTGCCTAACCCCGCCGTCTCCGAGCAAGTTTTATTCGCCGATTCGACCGGCGTTGAGGAAGATATTATTAAATGAGGTAGGATAGAAGTTTTTGTTCAGTTATCTTAGCAATTCCTCTGGTATGTGTATGATAAATTGTAGAAAGGTATATAGTCTTAGATCTGTACATCGTGATTGTTTAGCTGTTGAATTAGATGCATGCGTTTTACGCGAACGGCGCTAATATAATGTAGCCGTCTTTTTCAAAAAAGGTTAAGCATATAAATGTAAATGAATTCGGTGAAATAAACACTGGGTCGTTGTTTCAATATAAATTTTGTAGTATTTTTTTTTTTTTTAAATTGTACACCTTCTTCTTCCAATAGTGTTATAGATTTATATAGAGTTATATATCGGTCTCTGGATTTGAAAATAATGACAAAATGTTTCATGGATGTCTATTAAAAGGCAGAAAAGTGATAATGTTACTAGCTATTATATTAGTTCAGTAATGTTGCATGGCAAAAAATAAACAATAACGGCTTTTACCTCATGCATTAAGTAAACTAAGTGCTTTACAAGCATATATATTCTAAATAAAACATTTGATCTGTTAGGTCTGTTTTTTCGATCTCTACATGTACATAATACATAATGTCGTGCTCATAATAAATTTGACTATATTATTTAGATCATAGTATTTTTCGCTCTTCGTGCGCGATGAACTAGTTTCTCAAGCATCATATATCCGTCTTGTGTAATATGCGGCTCGCCGCGGCGGTATTGCACCGCTCACGGCATTGCAATATAAAGGAAATGTAGGCATATCATAAAACTACGTTTCCCTAAATGATGCGTGCTTTTGTCATATACCGACGTATGTACCCCAATTAGGCTGTACTTCAATAGGGCACCGCAATAGTTGATTAGTCGGTGTGTGGTATATTGTTAGCTGGGAGCACGTGGAGAAAGCGTGTCATACTGCAAATCCGAATCTCATACACCACTATAGAGTGTTTGGAGGCGGCGGGGAATTATGGTATATAGAATACTATAGAAATTAGATGCTGTTTCATTTATTTATTTATTTATTTATCAATTATACTTACTAGACTCTAAATATATTTTTTCAATGTCTACTTTTCGGCAAAAATAAAGTCCTTAATCTGACGCTCGTATTAATGTACAAGTATTAGACCATGTTCATTCATTCGGAATGTACTGCATTTCGCGCTTAGTGTACATATACCGAGATATTGCAGCGTTGCTGGTGACTTACAGTCAGAATTTCGATGAAAACAATGCCAACACAATCAAGCTCTTCATTTGCACCTGCACCGCGTTCAACTTCCTCATTGTTGATGAATCCAGGGCTTTATATGTCATATAAAGCCCTGATGAATCAGAGGTATTTTCATCCTCAGACACGAATTATGGCTCAAAATCGTAAGGTTGCACATTGTGCAACCGTCTTATCATGGGCATTTCATCTGACTCAGCATCATCGTCGCTTAATTCCGACATTTTCACACACACTATACTGTTTTTGCGTGCTTTCCCTATGTACAAATGGTTTCTTTTTGTTCCCAATGACGTCACTTCCGGTTTTACGAGGAAGAGTTTTCCCCCTTTGATTTTTTTTCAATTTTTTAGCGAAGCCTGTTCGTCTTTTCGGTTTTTATCTTTAAAAACATATTTTCACTAAACATACATCAATAGCATAGTAAACATCGTATTTATAATGATATTTAATAATTAAAAACATATCAACAACGGATTTGTTGATTTAGGACAAATTTCACTTTTTATAAAGGTAACAGCGTGTCATAAAGGTAACAGTGCTACTGGTCATAAAGGTAACAGCGTGTCATAAAGGTAACAGTGCCACTGGTCAGTCATAAAGGTAACAACTTCGGCCATAAAGTTATCTCCATTTTTTGGGGGTCATAAAGGTAACAACATCTGGACATAAAGGTAATAACAGAGATTCGAATCATATTGTATATGCTGGACAGATGAGCGCATGTTGCCATGCGATATGTATTAAGTTTTAATTTATCATTTTTGGGGATTGAGTTACCCATCCACTTTTGAAGTCATTATTGTTAGGAACAGCGCACAGAACATCACTGGCAGACCAAAATATATCGGGTTTGACTCAGTTTATCATCTGAAATGATTTTGAAGATGATTTGCAAAATATACAAGGTAAAATAGAAATGAAAAAGTATATGGCAAAACACTTTTGGGGCAATTTTTCTTGAATTAAAAAATCAAATTATAAAGTATATGTGCACAATAATGCGTAAAAAGAATTATATACATGTATTCGGACATATTTCTCCGCATTATGAGCCATAAAACATAAAAGGCCCAAATACAATCAGGCTATATCATTTTTTAAAGGGGTACTGTTTACATTTTGTTGGCCATCTTGGCGGCCATCTTGAAAATACTTTTACTAGACTTTGGATTTTCTTGAATTGATATAACCAAATCATTAAAACTGTACGTTATTTTCCTTTTTGTTGCCCTTTCCACTGACATAAGTTGTCAATCACTCACGGTGGACGAAGTGAAATATCTACATGACACACGAGTCAGCTCTTATTTCAGACTTGTTACCTTTATGTCCAGATGTTGTTACCTTTATGACCACCAAAAAATGGTGTTAACTTTATGACCGAAGTTGTTACCTTTATGACCAGTGGCATTGTTACCTTTATGACACGCTGTTACCTTTATGACCGAAAGTTGTTATCTTTGTGACCCATTGTTAACGTTATGTCCGTTGTTACCTTTATGGTTGCTACAAACGCGCATCAAGAACATTATGTGTTTTACCAATAGACATTTATTCAGCTTCAAAATTTGTACAAGTCGGTTAGTAATTAGATTATATATAAATAGCATGCAATTGCCTTTAAACGTCTTGAAACTTGTTTAATCAAGGAATTATTGTAACGAGATGGCATGACGTAGGTTAATGAGCTGTGTTGTACCGTAGATAAATTGTAGCTTATTTAATTAAACCAAGGTATTATGAGGCATGCAACAAATAATCCTCGTCTAATTTAATTACCTCCGAGGTGATTCCTTTTTCCAGGAAACGTCTGTACACTTTGCAAGATGTAATTATTGTTTAAATAGAATCCCTTCCTTATGTTCATCAGAACAGTTTTTGAGTTATATGCAGTTTGCAGCTGAGAAGTTAGTAAAGCCAATAGTTTTTTATGTTAATAACATCTGTAATGTACGGTGGCATAGACGTGACATGTGAGAAAAATAATTGATCTCGTGGCCACAACTTATTATGTCGTGACCACGACTTATTATCTCGTGGCCACGACTTATTTATCTCGTGGTCACGACTTATTTATCCTGTGGCCACGACTTATTTGTCTCGTGGCCACGACTTATTATCTTTTTTTTTTTTTTACATATTTCTGTTTTTTTTTGGTCCATTCATAGTCTTATAGCTATGTTGTCCCCGCTCCCACGCCCACACGCCCACGCCCAACCCACTCGAAACCCGATTTTGCCTGAACACATACCATGCAAATCATGTTCTTTACCAGACATGCTTGGGGCTGGCGTGGCTCACTGGATAGCGGATGACCCATATTCAAATCTCATTAGCACCACTGAGTTTCGTCCATCTGTTCTTGGGCAAGACACTCACTTAGCCTCCTCAGTCGGATGAAGGCGTAAACCTGATGGTCCTGTTTATCGTAATATATCCAATGAGCAAGAACAACAGGAATATATTCGTTTGTAAGAGTAGGGCAGGTTGCCGTATCATTCCCCTCTCTCTGGGGCGATTCGGAATAACCTTTACTGTTTTTATGAGTTTTCATTCAGTTCAATTCATTGCCAAGCATGCATGTTTGAACAATACTCTCAGCTATTATGAATTTGGTCATCATAAATTGTGGTTAAACAACATGCTGAACTTGGCGACACCTAATTCGAACAGTTTTACAATAGTTATACAATGCTTTCTCCTCAGAAAACACCTTCATTATTTAAAGACTTGATCAAAATGCACATTTGGTGGAACCATTTTAGATGTGTGCCTTTCGTTGCTGCCGGTGATCCAAGATGTGCGTCCTCGCTAAAAATAGACTACATCTCCGAAAGCACGTTTACCATTGTTATACAATTTCATTAGCCTTTCGAAAAGGTATATAAACGACTCTCCCGTCTAATATTTGGCCACCCTGATCCTCACGTTGTGCCCTTTGAGATGTGTGGTTTTTGTAGCAGTCGGTCAACAAGGATGGCTAGATCATATGCGATGCTCGCTTGTTTTCAAGACACACGTCTAGAACGGTTCAATTCATTTGCATATGTTGCTATGAATAGTGTGATGTTGCACTGATGTATTGTAAAATAACTGCAATAAAATATTATCGAACTAACAGTTCTTCTAAACAGTTTGAAGTTTGCCGATATTCTGGTATCGTTTCTGATTGGCTGATACAGATGCACCTTCTGTCGAAGATATACAGAACGACAGAAAGATACTAAATTAATAAATAAGCAAAGAGGAAACTTCATCATTATATCGACGAACTGAATGTGGATGGTCAAAATAATAAAAAAATAAAAATAAAACAATTACAGACACGTGTTTCCGGTTTCAATTGTTTTGCTGCACAAATGGTCAAGGCGTTTGTATTTACAATCAAGCGTCGAAGATGATTAAGATCACAATTACTACATCTCGTACACAACTTCGCAGCATAATCCCCGAAGAATGACGGGAATGACCGATTTTTTACGAATGTTACTAAACTAATACTGACAAAACTGAAGATAATTTCAAGCAACATTTCTTCTAAAATCACCTTTTCACTATTAATGAAATATCACATGTATTAACATTGTGTCTATCAAGTGACTTCTCTATTATACCGATTTCTGAGTAGTCCTGAATTAGCCCGGTCTATTAGCAAAAAAAACAACTGCATGAGGGATAATAATTTCCTCATTGCGTCATCATATAGAGAGTAAAAATTCACCTCTATACTAGGTTTCCAAATATGATTCAATAACTAGTACTGAGTCATATATAATGACATCCGATTCGGCTCCCGTCTATTAACATCCACTAGTTTATCTATTTCGGGATTAGAGTCTGATTCCGTGATAATCTCGTCACATTTATCTTTGTGGAAGCTGAATAGGTCTCACACCACAATTAATTTTCCCATAGGGTTACTGTACAGCCTTTTCCAACATCTGAGCTTCAAAGCAGGGCAGCAGACATTGTTGTTGGTTTAATATCTTCAGTATAGCCAAGATCAGTAATTTAAAACAATAAAATACATAAGTTAGCCAGGTTGGTTTTTTTTCTCGCTCATGTTTTGTGAACCCTATGGAAAATACAAAATTCATACACTATCTAGCTGAATATGTGGTGCTTAGGTCAAACAATTCTGAAATTTGAATGAAACCTCATATCAACATGGGATTTTCTGTATCATCTGTCTTTTTCACTGCAGATGTATGCTAAAGCAAAGAAAAACCTATTTTTCAAATTAAAAATAGCCTAAAATTGAGAAAAAATAGAATTATTTTCTGTTTTCCTTTTGTCTCTAGGTCCGTGAGCTTTCAGGGGAGATAATAGAGGTGTGAGACCTGAAGAGAGTAAATATTTTTAGCAACATCATCCATAACATAGCATTTAGTAGCTATGTGCAGTACCTATAAAATAAGACCATAAGCATGCTTCTATCATATTTACAAGTGAAATAATTCAGGATTATGTGATTGAGAGTTACGCGTGGATTCGACAAGTTCCCGCTGTGAAATAAAAGTCCAAAACATGTTTTCATAATATGTAGCATTTGTGTGATTACTACACCATTTGTGCCTCAATCTTCATGAGATTTTTACACAATCTCCTTTTGTCATCTGCTATCATATAATTATGATTAAAATAATATTAGTTCATATCATGGTATCAAACATATGTATTCAATGATCAACTGCTGAAATTTGAATAGGAAAAATATCATTTCTTTCTGTATCCATGGTAACAAGATAAAAGTCTAAAGTATACCAGTCAATAGCTATGCATTTAGATTCTACATGTCAAATTAACCCCCAAATAAGCTTAGGTCTGAGTATATGAAAAAATATGAAAGTCTGAGTATCACTTGAATTTTGGCGGTATTGTGCCTTTAACATAAAAATACACAAGAAACGCCAACAAATGTAGTATTTCTGTAATATATCTGCCATTTTTGTCTCAATCTGCATGAAAATTTCCCCAAACATGATCTGTGTCACCTGCTTTCAGGAAATGCAACACAATACATAAATACACCATATAGAATAAAAATAATTGAAGCTGTAACTGTAACTGTTTCGGTAAAAAAATAAAAAATTCAAGAACTGCACCTCTTTCGACTAGATAACAGAAATACAATAATGAGAAATTCCACCTAGTAAACAGAACAGCAACATTATTTGTCTCTGTAATAAATATGGAGAACACCAACAGAAACTTGATAGTTGGAAGATACAACAACAACAACAACAGCAGCAACAACAATCACTTATGTGATCACTGTCCAGTATGGCATACAAAGATGAGTTGTTGACAACTTTAAATTTGAGACATCAACAATATGGGAGATATCAGATGTATCAAATTAGATATCTGCTGTCTCTGTGATATTTCCTTACAGAAACATGTGGCTTCTGACACAATGCACATGTATACACCAGAAAACATCATGTTTTTATTTATCACATGAGTTGTCATAATTACACAGCTGTCAAAAAAGTATACATACATGCACACAAATTGCTCGAAAATGTTATTATGAGATTTATATCAAATACCTGATATGGGCATATACTGGACACAATATGTGCCAAACACATTCTTCATCTGTACCAACAACTAGTTGAAATTGTCTGACAAATCATTACTTTGAAACTAACACACAAATCAATTGAATCAAGGTGTATAACGGGCTTTAAAAAAAAAGACGTTTGTGTGACTATGATGAAAAATTAGCTACTCTTCAGGTCTCACACCACAATTAATTTTCCCATAGGGTTACTGTACAGCCTTTTCCAACATCTGAGCTTCAAAGCAGGGCAGCAGACATTGTTGTTGGTTTAATATCTTCAGTATAGCCAAGATCAGTAATTTAAAACAATAAAATACATAAGTTAGCCAGGTTTTTTTTTTTTCTCGCTCATGTTTTGTGAACCCTATGGAAAATACAAAATTCATACACTATCTAGCTGAATATGTGGTGCTTAGGTCAAACAATTCTGAAATTTGAATGAAACCTCATATCAACATGGGATTTTCTGTATCATCTGTCTTTTACACTGCAGATGTATGCTAAAGCAAAGAAAAACCTATTTTTCAAATTAAAAATAGCCTAAAATTGAGAAAAAATAGAATTATTTTCTGTTTTCCTTTTGTCTCTAGGTCCGTGAGCTTTCAGGGGAGATAATAGAGGTGTGAGACCAATAGATGCCTGCATTCTTTCAGCGGAAAGTTATTTTATTAGCTTTAACTTGATCAAATGTAGGGGTTTCAAAGAGACCAATTCATGAGTATCTACTGCTACTTCTACTACTGCCAGCAGTACAGCAGCAGTAGCAGTAGCTACTGCCAGCAGTCTCATTAGGTATACTCATCGCAAGCATATTTTTGCGCAAGTATGTTGTTTTTACTTGCCAGCAGTAGCAGCAGTAGCAGTAGCTACATACAAAAAATAAGTATAAAGTCGAACCGGAAATGCAGCTTTCACAGAACACAGTAAACTCAAAAACACACGAAACGACAAACATAAATAACAATGAAGGCATATGACGTCACAAACACAAAAAGGGTTGACAATAGGGCAACCGCCTTGGAACGGTCAGTGGCAAAAAAGGCCTATACAGGTTATAGGGTGCATCAAACCTACTTCTCCACGTAACGATGTTACATTGTTATCCCGGTAACAATGTTGCGTACTTATCTACGTTATGATATCATGCTGTTAACCACGTTGAAATGTTGCGATTTTGTTCAGTGTATATAACTTACATAGTTTGAAAATCCAAACCCTATATATGGGTGGCCATTACCGCCAAAAGTATTACCGCCGTCATCGGTATTATAGTTAATTCAATCAAACTTTAATTGATCCACTACAGTTTTTAAAACCATCTAATCAAACTTAAAACAATCCGATGCTTTGTGAAATAACCCGGAGTGATTTTTCAAACCATCTAATCGAACTTGAAACGATTCAATGTAATTCTAAACAGTTCACTTCAAAATATGAATCAACGCAAGAGAATGTGAACCAATTTAAAAGCAACTCAGTCAATTGACCAATACGTGAAACAATCTATAGGAAACTGAATTAATGCAAGACTAAAGCACTCAGTTCAATGACAGAATCAATTTGATATAAAGACAAATGGCCGATACTGAACAGAATTAATACGATGTAAAGCATTGGATTGTTTTAAATTTAATTAAATGGTTTTAAAAACTGTAGTGGATCAATTACATTGAATTAAATATAATACCGATGAATTAATTCATCTTTGACACTTTTGGCGGTAATGGCCGCGCATACCTAAAGACACAAAATAAACGGCTTTAACCAGCAAGGCCAACCGAATTAAGAGTAACCAACTCAAAATTCATTGTATGTGTTTTCATTCCTTGTATTTTAGGAACCCATGCATAAATCTGTACTTTAATCCGCTCATATACATTTTTATATGACTGAACGAATTACAGTCAAAACGTCCCCTGTTCAAAACGTTCCCAAATTGGTTAAAACGTCCCCCTCTTTTGGTCAAAACGTCCAACCCTATTAATTTTTTAGTCAAAACGTCCCCTAGACAAAACGTTCCCCTATTTATTTCTAAATGTGTGTGTGTGTGTGTGTGTGTGTGTGTGGTTCAAAGGTTTATAGTCCCTCCGCCAACATACTCATTGAGCCTTAGGGCGCACGAGATGGGTACAATAGAGTCTGGACTTATTTTCTAAATGCTTCCGGAAGAACTCGTACTTAAGTCAGTTCGTCCTCATTTTGGTTACTTATATATTGTTTTTATTGTTATTACTCGTCATAAATAGTTGTATTCATTTTTTGTTTCAGTTTTTCTTGTTGTTGTTTTTGTGTGGGTGGAGAGGTTTGGGCCCAACCCTCTTTCTTCTGTGTATATCTTCAAATGATTGTTACTGTGTATATCTTCAAATGATTGTTAGTGTTTTAATATTTGTTTGTCTGTCCCCTTGAATATGCGATTTACGATTGATATCTTTTATAAACCACAGTGGTCGCTTTTATAATGCCACATACTAGAATGTATTATTTATAGAAATATTGTTTATTTTCCTGCACTCGGTTTGGCAACTGAATACATGTAGGACGCTGGTACGTCCGCGTTCATCAGGAAGCTTCTGAGCCTTCCATTCCTGCCCGCAGAACACATCAGACCTACCTTCGCGGCGTTGTGTGACCTGAATGGCGCCGCTCACCTGGATCCTCTTCTGGTATATCTACGAAGCAACTGGCTGGAGTCATCCGTGTGGCCAGTAGAGTTCTGGTCTGTGTTCGATCAGTCGGTACGGACGAACAATGATGTAGAGGTTACGTTTAATTTGCATTCTAAATGGTACATTTCCTCTCTTTTTTGTCAATACTAGTATGTATACATGAACTATAGAAATACATGCATACAATGAACGTATTATTATACAGTAACTTTTTGTTATAATTTATAAAGGGCATTTTAATTAAATTGTTAATCATAGTGATGACTAGATCTTTACATTTCAATCCATTTATTATTGCAGCATTTAATAAGTGACCTTTCAAATGCACTATGTTTAAACCAAATATTCATATTATTTAGTTTAATTACAGATACCGCGAGGGCACTTTGACCTCAACAGGCCTACTAAAGTTAATGTCCGTGGTTTACCGACCTAGGATCACAAAGCAGTAGATGAAATGACAACATCAGTAGCTACATCAGCAGCAGCAACAGCAGCAACAACAACAACAGAATTGAAACCAGAATTTATTAAACACATAATTGTTATTGATTATTTTTCATGCTATGAAAATGTGAAATAAAAATCATAAAATAAGTATGATTTTTCTTCTTTCTAATCAATTTTCCATTCAGTGAACTAATTATTACTTATACATGGCGTCAATCAAACACTTGTACATAATAATAATTATAGTCAAAACGTCCCCTGTCAAAACGTCCTCCTTTAAATTTTTTTTAATTAATATATATAGTCATAATAATTAATCATTATTTTCCAAAAAAAGAGAATTATTTACTCACCTTAAACACGTAAAAATGTCACCAAACAGTTGCTAAACAAAATAAAACAAAACAAACTTAACACTGATTTCACAGGGGACATTTTTGATGGGGACGTTTTGACTATTTGAAAATACCAAAGTGGGACGTTTAAACAGAGCGTCAGTGTATGGTGATTACGTGTTATATATAAAAAGAGCGTCAGGGTATGGTGATTACGTGTTATATATAGTAAACAGAGCGTCAGTGTATGATGATTACGTGTTATATATATAGTAAACAGAGCGTCAGTGTATGGTGATAACGTGTTATATATAGTAAACAGAGCGTCAGTGTATGGTGATTACGTGTTATATATAGTAAACAGAGCGTCAGGGTATGGTGATTACGTGTTATATATTGTAAACAGAGCGTCAGTGTATGGTGATTACGTGTTATATATAGTAAACAGAGCCTCAGGGTATGGTGATTACGTGTTATATATAGTAAACAGAGCGTCAGTGTATGATGATTACGTGTTATATATATAGTAAACAGAGCGTCAGTGTATGGTGATAACGTGTTATATATAGTAAACAGAGCGTCAGTGTATGGTGATTACGTGTTATATATAGTAAACAGAGCGTCAGAGTATGGTGATTACGTGTTATATATAGTAAACAGAGCGTCAGTGTATGGTGATATGGTGATTACGTGTTATATCATAGGAATCGGACGTATTGTAAACATAGTACAGTATGTAGGTCCCAGCATGTATATAATTTTATATAAAAATAGACAGGAATGCAACGCGAAAATTTCAATTTCGTTTCCGACAGTTTTACCACCGAACGTACGTCAGAAATCGATACTACGGATGTTTTTATAACAATCTAGAACATTATTGCCTCTTTCCATGTAATAAAAGTATGTTTTTCAGCTACTTTCGTTTTTGGAGTGAAGATTTTGTTTGTGCCGACTTCCATGCTGTGACGTAATCCGAATGCAGACTCGCACAGAATTCAAAATTAATAATAATAATAATAACTGTCGCAATAAAGACAACGAGTTGGTAAGTAATTCATTATAATTTAATGTCAAACATGGCAATGTTTTAATATTATTATTCAGCCGCTATATATTATTTAGCTAATCAAAAAAAATAATAGGCGAGACAACTCTATCACAAAAAAGCTCATATCCGGTTTCGAAGTGGGAAAATCACAACAAAGACTTGACGCTTAAAAAAATGGAATCCAAGTTCGGATTATTAACAATTCCAGAATTGAAGGCGGAATTAAAAAGTAGGGGTGCTAGACTTTCTGGTCGTAAGAATGAATTGGTTGAAAGGTACGTAAATTTCCAGTTTTAAGAGAAAAAACATTGTCTTTGAAAACGAAAGTAAAATGCGGTCGCGGAGATTCCGAACGCGACTTCTTTGGTCACTTTTAATATTTGTTTCGCTTATCTTTTGGATATTTAGCGTAATTTTGAACATTATAATATATTTTTCTCTCTTCTTTCTTATATTTGTTTAAATTAAAGATGAAGAAATAATTTATATTTGCCCATTTCGTTTGTTTCAAACATTGATAATGTTGCTGTTGGTGGGTGGGGTATTTAAAATTATCGACGTTTTGTTTGCGAATTTATTTGTACTGCTGTGTGTTCTAATGTAAAAGAAAAAACTTAAATGTTTCCCCATTTTTTTCTTCAGATTAGTGTCTTACGAGAGAAATCGAAACTTTGGTAAAGTAGAGACTTTAGAGCCTGAATACACCATGACAATACCAGATGCCACATCGTATGCGGATGTCAACTCGGACTCAAAATTTCCTAAAACAGAGCTCGACAATGTGAACAAGTATCTGGCCCAGCATGAGAAAACTCTGGATGAACGTATTCAGAGACTATACAATGAACAGTTTTTAAGGTATTTCCGGATGTCACCAGGAAAGAATGGTGTGTTCATAAAATCAAGCTGTCATGCAGAAATGAAGAAGGGTGTGTGTTATACGATTGATATTGTACTAAATTCAGAGGGGTCAGTTATACAGGCGCAGTGTGAATGTGCTTCTGGAATGGGACCACAAGCTCACTGCAAACATGTGTGCACAGTACTGTATGGTGCAGCCATGTTTTGCAAGAAAATGACAATAAAAACAGAAGAAACATGCACCCAAAAACTGCAAAGTTTTCATAAATGTAAAAAATATATTGGGAGTCCACTAAAGGCCAATTCACTGGATATGCCTGGTGCAGATGAGTTGACAAACATTGACTTTGACCCAAGACCAGAGCATTTCAGAAATACAGTTATAAATTACCAAGATCATTTTAGAAATGCATGTTTAAATTTTCCTGGCATTTCCAAAATGCCAATATTTCAAACTTTTGAACCGGCAAACACTAAAGCCGTTGCATTAGATCACGACTATCTGAAGCTTTTTCCAGAAGAAAACTTTCTTGAACACATTTTTGTAACAAAAATAAGTGACAAAACAATTATTGACATTGAGAAAAAAACAATGGGTCAAAGTGCAAATGATTTATGGAAAGAAGAACGTACAAAACGCCTACCATCTTCAATGTTTGGTAAAATCTGCAAATCAACAGACAGGACAGATAAAAATAAGCTGGCCAGATCATTAGTTGAAACCAGAAAAATTAAAGCTGCCCCATTAGAGCATGGACACAAATATGAATCAATTGCTATAACTCGATTTATGGAAGATACCGGCAAGACTGTACATTCCTGCGGTTTAGTGGTTTCAAAACAATATCCATTTTTAGCCATTTCACCAGATGGTATTATTGATTCAACGCATGTTGTTGAAGTTAAATGTCCTTATTCGGCAAGAGACAAATTTATATCTGCTAACACTGTGCCTTATTTAAATTGTAACGACAGTGGACAGTATTCCCTTGATATGAATGATAGTTACTATTTTCAAATACAAGGCCAGCTTTTGTGTACTGGAGCTCAAACGTGCTCATTGATAATTTGTACAGCAGACAACTTGAAGATTAAAGACATAAAATATTTTGATATTCAAAGAAATGACACTTTCATATCAAGAATGGTCGGTCAGTTTAAACTTTTCTTCGACAGCCATTTCAAGATGAATCTTCTTGAAAAACAGTTTTACAAATCATATGTAGACTGAGTACCCATATATTTAAAAAGCACTGACTGAAATGGTATTCAATTTTTAATTTGCATCAACCTGAATTTAAAGAACATTTATTTCAATTTTGAGTTGTAAAATTTCGTAATGTTATTAATTTTGCAAATTTGTTTATACCCTTTTAGCATTAATTTCTCTTATTTCAACTAAGGATTTGGCCTGTGTATTATCAGTGGTTGGAGACAAATTTGCATTGCATAGAACAAAGTTCATAACAGATCATCACAGAGACTGATCCGCAAGGGGTTCAAACTCACGACCCCTGGATTAGTAATCCTGTGCGCTACCTATGGCCCTAACCGGGAACATATCTCCAATATTTATAAATTCAACAGTAGATTAACTTTGTGTTTATTTTAATTTTAAGCAAAGTTTGAATATAAGAAAGAACAACACAAAATAAAGTAATCAAATTTTCAAGTATTTTATTTATTTTTTATAAAATCTCTTTGTATGAAATTATGAAGAAAGTATACATGTATTGCCATTAGCGTAAATTTATCATGTTTGTGTCAATCAGTGGTGTAGCTGGACATACTCCTATACACCGGTGCGTTACATAAATTTGTGAAGTTACAATTTTTTGTCGTGTCATTTATAGAGGATCTTATACGAGTACTCATTTATTATTGAATTTATTAAACGAGTTGGCAAAAAGATATTATGCGAGGCTCTGCCGAGCATTATATTAATTTTGCCAACGAGTTTAATAAATTCAATAATAAACGAGCACGATTGTAAGATTCTTTTTATCACATAACTCAGGTAAATGGTAGATTTACCATTTATTTAACAGATCACCTCTATAACGTAATGTCTCAAAATAACGTCATTTAACCATGACAAATTGACGTCATTTATATTTTCGGGCAAGTCGGAAAGAAGTTCGGTATTTTACGTATAAATCGGACGTATAAATCGGAAGTGATATTACACTCGGTTAATATCAAAAATATGTCATGGTTTTATTACACTCCTGCACTGCAAATTATGTGATAAATTATATTATTGCATGGCATAATGTGTGTATTCCGTTAATACCCGACAACAGTTCACTGTGTTGTCTTATTTTATTCCCTGCAGTATACGCACAGTTACACATTTCCATGTGTAACTGTCAAGTTAGTTTACGATTGAAAGCTAGATATTTCAGATATTAAATAAATGTGGGGGAAAAAATTCGAAAAAGCCAATCTTAGTACTTTCCCTGTTTATTTATACTAATGTATACTGCAGAGAAAAGAAAATGAATATCACTATCAACAGCACATGGTTCACACAAGTAATTTTACATATGCATCTGGTTATAAAATAAAATAATGCAAAATATATTTCCGTTCAGAAATGCGGATATTTTTGTGATGTGGCAGATAAATAAAATGCACTTAAATTGCGCCAAAAGTCAGGATTTGCATTGTAAGTTTTGAAAAAAATCTGAGGGGGGAGGTGGGGGGATGTCCCACAAACCCCACTAGCAACACCAAGTGAATTGCTCTGTGCGTATAGTCAATTTGGCTATAGCTACGCCATGATTGTAGTATTAATAACACATTAAGTGTAATTAAAAAAGCGACCTCAGCTGAAAGTGTTTTTGACATGTCGCCAGTGTCGGTTCGAGCCCAACTAGTAAAAAAAAACTTGATGTCACAAAACTTTCGAGCTGGCTTGCAGAAGGTCGGTGCCTGCCAGATCACAAAAATGCATGGATGAGCTGTTGCAAATAAATCTTGGACATTGAATCCCTTGTCTGCCATCACACTATCTCCAGGGTCACAGGCACTAACAATTTTACATCGCTCAACAATCTGCCTGTCACTAGTAGATCCTCCATAAGCTTGGGAAATGTAGTTGACTAATCCACCAGGTGTCGAACCAACAATAATTTTAATAGTATTTCTGTTTTTGTATGTAGAATATGTAGATTGTTGAGCTCTAGGTGCTTTAGTTTTTTTTATTGGGCATTCGGTTCCATCAATAATGATTCTTGTTTTCGGAAATTTTAATTTAAAATCGGATGGCATGAAATATCTCACAAGATTCTGGCTTGGCCATATATTGGCTTCCCTCCACTGTTTCGACATAAAAATAATCCATGTATAAACTATATTTTTAACACTGGATTCAGAAATGGAGAAAAAGGTGGACAGTTCAAAGTTTGTTGAATATCGCCTTAACTTCATCAAAGTCATAAACATCTGATTTTCAATAGATACACCTGCTATTTGAAAATATATATACTTCAAACAGTATGCAGCAGGTCCCAGTGAATTCAACACAAACATGAATTTAGCATAAGACTCCAGACCTGTATAAAAATGTATTAATTCATTGTTTGAAGAAAATTTCTCAATGGAAAACATTGGCGTCTCATCAGTTTGGGTCGTGGAGTTTTTTACCGTGAATTCTTCTTCGAATAAAGGAGTCGCCGTGTAGAATTCATCATCTATTATTTCTTCTGTGCAATCGACCTGTTCACTGAAGCTTCTCTCCAAGTCTTCTTTGCAAAGATGATCCCATTCTTCTTTTTTACATTCTCTTGTTTGTGCTCTTTCCTTCCTACTTTTTGCAGCTTTGGCTTCGGTTGGAGTCCAAGGAAAAACACTTGGCACTGCTGTTGCCAGGAGCCTTCCATATCCGGGTTTTAATCCTTAAAATAAACAAAAATAAATAAATAAAAACATGTTTTCACTTATTATTTCGCTTTAATTAATTGATATGCAATATGTTGTTTTTATGCTTCCGTGGGGTAGTTTCATAATGGCGGTTATAAATAATCCTTGTTTCTTCTTGTTTGAAAATACATTTTCCTTATTTTAATGCTTATTTTGTGATATGAATAGCATTATTGATGTATCTGGAACATACTGAAAGCATTGCCATGTTTGAATTGTGAATTAAGAAAAAAAATGATGCTTGGAAATTGGGGTATGAATAGTTATACATTAGGCTAGTCTTCTTTCACTTTATCAACAGTGCACACACTGAACAGAAAAAAATATCTTGGATAACACGACCCATCAATGGTGGGCGTACATAAACATTACCCCACCCACTCCTTATAATAGTCAATCGCAGGGTGGCCACAGAAATCCAAAAATGAAATTCCCTGATAATTCCCTGATTTTTCCCTGACTGAAAGATGATTTTCCCTGATCTTTTCACGAAGTATATAGCTCAAATACAGCTGTATACGTATGGCCTCCAACCTCCCCTTATAGCCATACCTTCACCACCATTAAGCCAAACACATTCTTTACTCATATCTTTGGAGTTTTACAGGTCTTAGATAAAAAATATTTTTTTTTATTGTTACTTGTCACATTTACAAAAGTACCAGAAGCATTGTATAGGCAAATGAAAATGCTTAATCTTGCAAAGCGACTGGGATGAAGTGAACCAGGGAATGACAGCTATGATATGCCATCCTTTAAGCATTATTAACTGGAAGATTTACTATTCAGGACAATAACTCACAGACTGATAATTGATGTAGAATAGAAATATGTATTTAGCATTAAAGCTAAAAAAAATACTGTCACATCTAAACAAGCAAACATTTGCTGTACTCTAATCTTTCAAAATCTCTGCACAAGTTCAAACATTTTCAACTGCCTACACAAGTCATCATTCAACTTAACAAGAGTTTTACTTTGAAGGTAATGTTACAAGTCTCTTATTAAAATAAAGCAATGTGAAAAGAAGACTGAAACACTTTCTAGCCTTTGCTAGCAGACATCTATACATGCAAGAGAATGCCTAATTTCAGCACTAACATACCCGATACATCAAGCAGTTACAAAAACATTAAGCTAATAGTCATATGCATAGATGGAAGATTATAAAGCAAAAAGCAACATGTATAGCAAAAGGCGAAAACTGACCACAGCTGACAATGGTTACACCATGGCAACCATGGTTTAACAATTAAACAATTGGCACCAAGGCCATTGTGCATCAACAGTGTTAACAGCTAGGTCAAGAAATTCAGCATTTTACTTGTAACCAGTGCATGTTTTAACTCCCCTTGCTTCTCTCATAGCTTTAGAGTCTAAAACCCCAATATCATTTTTAGTTTTCACATTATCTCAAACACCTTCAAAAAACTTCCAGTTTTAAAAAAAGAATTCTCTCTCAAAAAGAGTTTTTGTAAGGTGTTTGGGATAATGTCAATACTTTAAAAATGATGGTAGAATTTTTTAGACACTGTAGCTATAGCAAGGCAAGATAAAACATGTACTGGTGGTACATGTAAATAAAGTGCTGAATATTTTTATTTTTAGCTTCTCTTCAGTTAAGATCCCAATTATTTTAACCATTTAACAGAGTAAGTACTGACGAATAGTATTGATTGGAAAGATTAACCCATCATATATGGATTAACATTAAGCTATAGATACATAATTGTAAATTGCTTTATTAATATATTTCTAACAGTTTGAAGAAATACAGCTTTTTAATAAAGTCAGGAAGAGAAGCTACCAGTAGCCAAGATTTGTTTTCTCCAATCTTTGTAAAATTCCCTGATAATTCCCTGATTTTTTGCAAATTTTCAAATTCCCTGATTTTTCCCTGCAGGGAATTTTTTTTCACCCTTTTCCCTGTTTTCCCTGTTTTCCAGAGTCTGTGGCCACCCTGAATCGGTACTTTCGTTTTGATATAGAACAATGTTCAATATGAAAACATGTTAAAGTTAAGCATTTAAATAGATTTCTATCAGATTATCATACCAAAAATAGTTTCCTTTACGTAGTCATCCGGTGTGAAGTGTTTCTTACAAACGACGGATGATTTTGTTGGCGTCCACATTTTCATAGTCTTTTCATCAAGGCGTCGGACGGCCTGTATCCATTTCGCCTTTCTTACAGGATCACTCGGGTATTCGTGACCTCCTCATTCGTGACAATCAGGTACGGAGCAACAAGTTTTCGGCATTTTAAGAAGTTTTAATTAATTTTATAAAACGCGGAAGTAAATTTGCTTTGCTTTGAGTGCGATATCAAACCGGATATTGACTAGTTAATTCGGAATATCTCGGTACATACCTAATTATTCACTGCGGAGCACTATTCCAGTGACGTCACGGCATGGATCTCGGCACAAACCATGTAGTCGATTCAAAAACGAAAGTTGTTACAAAAGTACTTATATTACACGGAAAGTCGAAAGTTATGACCCAGATTGATAGAAAAACATCCGTAGTATCTAATTATGACGTCCGTTCGGGGATAAAACTTCCAGAAACGTAAATTGAAAATTTCGCGTTGCATTCCTGTCATAAAAATGTATTTTAATATACTAGTAGTGGATAGTCAATCTGGTTTATTACATGCAAATACAATATGTCCGATTCCTATGGTTATATATAGTAAACAGAGCGTCAGTGTATGGTGATTACGTGTTATATATAGTAAACAGAGCGTCAGGGTATGGTGATTACGTGTTATATATTGTAAACAGAGCGTCAGTGTATGGTGATTACGTGTTATATATAGTAAACAGAGCGTCAGGGTATGGTGATTACGTGTTATATATAGTAAACAGAGCGTCAGTGTATGGTGATTACGGGTGATTACGTGTTATAGATAGTAAACAGAGCGTCAGTGTATGGTGATAACGTGTTATATATTGTAAACAGAGCGTCAGTGTATGGTGATTACGTGTTGCCTGGTTATTATCCAAGGCAGGCTATATTGTTTGTTCTGCTTCATTGTCGTCAACAAAGTTTGATATGATATACACAAAACAGTCCGCTGTAGGCAGTGCGTGTCTCGCTAAAATGGTAAGCAGAATTATGAGAAACGTGTGTATAAGTGGCGTTGATGATACTGAAGACAGAAACACATTTTATTTGAATTTGTGGTAATGTTGAAGATATTAGGATATGAAAAACTTTAATGTAAAGGAATTTCTAAGTCGAAAAACGGGCCAAACTTATGCCAGATTTGCAATATAGAGGTATGGTACCCGTGTGTCTTAGTGCCCTTTATAATACTGAAGACATAAACAAAGTTTGAACGAATTTGAATACGCAATGTTGAAGACATTATAATGTGAACAACGTGAGCTTTAACGTAAATGATTTTCTACGTCGAAAAAAGAGCCATAACTTTACTATATAATGCAATACAAAGTAATTGAACCTGAGTGTCTGAGTGTAGTTGATGGTACTGAATACATATACATAGTTTGCTTGAGTCTGAATAGTAATGTTGCAGATATATACGAAAATGTGAAAATCTTAACGCAAAACTTTAACTTAAATGATTTTTCAAGTAAAATAGGGCCATAATTGTGCCAAAATCACGATACAGAGTTATGGAACCCGAGTTTCTCAGTGCTCTTGAAGTTACTGAAAACATAAACAAAGTATGATTCAGTTTGTATACGCAATGTTGAATACACGAGAATGTGAACATTTTCTGCGCAAAATTTAACGTAATGTAATTTCTATGCCCAGAAATGTCCATTCTTTTGCTAAAATTTCAATACAAAGTTATGGAACTTGCTCGAGTTCCTAATTGCCCTTGATGAGACTGAACATATATAAAAAGTTTGACTGAATTTGAATTGAAGATATTATAACTGGGAACAATTTGAACGCAAAACTATAACGTAAATGATAATGGGCTGTATAACGTATATCGAAAAAAGGGTAAATTAATTTGCTAGAATTCAGTACAGAGTTATGGAACTTGTATCTCTGAGTGGCATTGAAGAAAGTGAATAAATATACAAGATATTTGAATGTGAGCTTTAACGCAAACCCTACACGTAAAAATTGACTCCGTCGCCGGCGTTACCGCCGCCGCAAAGTGACACCAAAGGCCAGGCAACTTCTTCGAAGGCGATACAAAGAAGTAAAGTAACATTTTCTCTTACCTTATCTATATAATTATTCGATGACGGGAGTACAGGCGATTACATTTGTGATTAGTTGTGCTGTGGAGAGAAATTCTTGGGAACAGTTTTAGTTTTGTAATACTGTAAATGGACCAAATGGCTCGATAATTACGTTTTGTTTAGAAACTTAATGCGGAATAATGATTATAACTTGTTGATTGGAATCTAAATGCTGATTACAATTGCAAATTACTGTTTCGTTCAACAGCTTTGTTAGATTATCGCGTGTTTACTAAAACTGCAATTTCCTCCAAATGTATTTGGTACGTGTCATTATTCCAGTCTTTCTGGATATTTTTGTCAAATAAATCGCTCGGGAACCGGCCACTTTTTTTTTTTAGAATTCATTTGTTCTAGCTGCGCATGTCGTGCATTGTCGAATAGTGTATTTTACACGCTGCTGTGAGACTATACAAGAAACACTGAAAAGGGTATCATATGGTTCCCTGTGTCGTTTCCGGGTAAGAATAGGGCCAATGCGCATGCTTATCCAAACAGTCGGGTAAAATCACACGAATTTATGGTGATGTTGTCATTTTATCATGTTCATTAAAGGTGTCCTTCGCCATCAATGTTTTGTTTATGTGCTGCCTGAGTGGCGGCAGAAAGCAATGACTCCAGCAAAACACGGAGTGTTGCAGAAACTCTATAGTTTTGCAGGTGATAAGGCCCATTCTGCATATTTTTTATTTCGATGTAAGTGGATGATAGGCACCAGTTGGCGGTCTGTGTTGGTGCGCGTAAAATCCAATTCAACTCAACTGCAGGAAATATTATGAAAGACTGATTTTGGTTAATGGATTTTAAATAAGTTTGAAAATCGCAGTAGCACAAACAGTGATCGAATAATTTCAGTGAGACTACATGAAAACACATCATTTGTAATTTCAAATCAATGACATTTCACCAAATGTAAATGAGTGTAAAGCTCCGATGGCGAATTGATGCTATAAATCACAATGATTTTGCTTATAGACTGTGAGCTAGTAGGAGATTTTCCTGACACAATATATAACATATGTGCTCAAATATTGGCATTTTAGGGCAAAATGTTGGAAAAAATGACAAAAATCACTGATGTAATCCATTGGGGTATTGGGTTAAAATATAAAACAAATTTAATACAATTGAATAAGGACACATTATAACATTTTTGGATAGGCAAAGGTCCAACAATTAAGTAGAAAAAAGTCCCGAACCGTATGATGCTTGAAAATGCCTTAATTTTTAGGTGAAAAATGTGTATTTTTGTCAAAAATTGACGGAATCTGGAATTATTTTTGAAAATAGTTTTAACATAAACTTATCAAATTGAATTAATATAATTTTGCACAGCATACATATTCAAGTCAAGTGTTTCCTGGCATCATATATAAGATATCTTCTGAAATATGTTGGAAAAAAGGACTAAAATCCCTTATTTTTGCAATCGATTGGGGTATTGGGTTTAAATCTAGAAAAATATATAATACCGATAAAATAGAAAATTAGACTGTAAGCTAGTAGGAGTAACCCTCACCCCAGGAGGAATTTTGTACACGCTATTTTTCTGAAAGCCCATTATGTGTAGAGCATTTTGGAACATGTACGTGTACCAACTGGTGACTTGGACTTCACCGCATTACCGGCATTTTGAACATGGTACATAGAGCTATATACAGTATACGTTATAAATAGAGAAATATCGTTGAGCGACCCTCTCCGTACGGCCAGTGGGCCGACCCACAGATTTTGCGACACCACGGGACCGGTGGCCAGCCGTCGGCAAAGTTCCCAGGTACATGTGGCACTCGGTCGCTAGTCCATATTATGGGAAAGGCTACCCGAGTTTGAGTCTCGAACATGGCACATATAGATATATACAGTTATATAGAAGGATATAGCGTTGTACGAACTTCGGCCGACGGCCGCTGGGCCGACTTACATATTGGGTGACACAACGGGACTAGTGGGCAGCCGTCGGCAAAGGTCCCGGCAACGCGTGGCATTCGATCGCTAGGCTGTATCAGTGGGGAGGCTACCCGAGTTCGGGTCTCGAACCTCGTAACTCACCTAGAGCTATATACAGTATAGTTATATATGTATAGAGGGAAATAGCGTTGAGCGACCTTCGGCCGATGGTCGCTGGACCGGTCCACATCTTTTGTGACACAACGGGACCGGTGGCCAGCCGTCGGCAAAGGTCCCCGCTATGCCTGGTACTAGGTCCCTAGGCCTTATCAGGGTGAGGGCTACCCGAGTCTCGAACATGGCACATAGAGATGTATACAGTTATATAGAGGGAAATAGCGTTGAACGACCTTCGGCCGATAGCCGCTCGGCCGACCCACATATTTGTTGACACAACGGGACCAGTGGCCAGCCGACGGCAACGCCCTCGCTATGCGTGGCACTTAGTCCCTAGGTCGTATCAGGGGGAAGGCTACCTGAGTTCGGGTTTCGAACATGCCACCTAGAGCTATATAGTAAATAGCTTTGAGCGACCCGCAGATGACGGTCGCTGGGCTAACCCACAGGTTTTGTGGCACTCAGTCCCTAGGTCGTATCAGGGGGAAGGCTTCCCGAGTTCGGGTCTCGAACATGGAACCTAGAGCTATATACAGTATAGTTATATAGAGAGAAATAGCCTTGAGCGACCCACAGCCGACGGCCGCTGGGCCGACCCACAGGTTTTATGACTCAACGGGAATGGTGGCCAGCCTCGGTAAATGTCCCCGTTACGCGTGGCACTCGGTCGCTAGACTGTATCAGAGGTAGGGCTACCTGAGTTCGGGCCACGAACATGGCGCCTAGAGCTATATACTGTATAGTTATAGAGAAATAGCGTTGAGTGACCCTCGGCCGACGTCTGCTGGGCCGACCTACAGATCTTGTTCCACAACGGGACCATCTTGGACGCCATGATTGATTTATTTTTATTGTGTTACACCTAACTTTTGGCTAGTATACATATGCATATTATACACAGTATTGTTAACATTTTGATAAATAGAAACCCTTACTGACAGACGAACACCAGTTTTCTATTTGCACTAAAAATAAGTTTTTTTGGTAATGCATGTTGTGTAACGTAAATTACAGAATAGTTTCATTATGTTTGAAGCGTTTCTCAACTTATATTAATAAAAGTAAATGTATTATGTTGTTTACATGGTTTTGATTTAATTTGTATTCAATATTTTTAATACACATTGAAATTTTAATTGTAATGTAAGGTAACATAGTTTACGTGCACGTTACTCACTAAAGCCCAACGCTCAGAACTGATTTCTCATTTGAAACGTATTGCATGTACTTTCAGAAAATCATACGCTACACAATCCCCATGTGGGTGGGGGGTCTACAGCCAGCCCAAGAACTAGTACATGATGTGTTGTATTTGTTTGGGAGGTTCTGTCATGTCATTTCTTAACAAAATCCCATAAGGTATCAGCTAGAGCAGTCTTGTTTGCTTACAAAAGCAAATAAAATGTCAGCGTGCCATGCACTCCTTGGAAACATATGATGGGTCAATATTGCAATATCGCCAGGTGAGAGTAGGAATGTTCCATAGAAGAAAGACGGCACTTTTTCTCTCTCATCTGGCAATGTGTCGTTGTAACATGTATGTTTAAATTACTTTTTGAAGAAAAAAATCCAGATTAAGTTTATGTTTATTAAAAACACATTTTCCTCCAACAAAATAAAGCAGCATTTACCACCTTCTTATGGGTTTTCTGGTATATTATTGCACATTGGACTGAAGAAATGTTATAATATTATTTTTTTCCGTTCTTTCTATGCACTTTTAATATTTTCCCAATACCTCAATGCATTATAGAAATCAGCGATTTTAGTCATTTGTTCAACATTTTGCCCTAAAATATAAATACTTGAGCATATATGTTATATCTGATACAATAAATGACTTGGATATGTATAGTGTGCAACATTTTATTGCTTCAATTTGATAAGTTTATGTTCAAACTATTTCCAAAAGATAATTCCAGATTACATCGATTTTTGACGGAAATACACATTTTTTCGCCTGAAAATTAAGGCAATATTTTAATCATCATATGGTTCAGGACTTTTTTCTACTTAATTTTTGGACCTTCGTCTATCCAAAATGTTACAATATGTTTGTATTCTATTGTATTAAATATTTATTTCTAAATTTTAACCCAGTACCCCAAATGGATTACAGAAATCAGTGATTTTTGTCATTTTTTCCATTATTTTTCCCTAAAATGCCAATATTTGAGCACACATATTATATATGATGCCAGGAAAAATTTGAATATGTATGCTTTCCAGCATTCTATTGCTTCAATTTGATAAGTTTATGTTCAAACTAATTTTAAAAAATAATTCCAGATTCCAGCGATTTTTGACAAGAATACACATTTTTCGGCCCAAAATTAATGCATTTTCAAACATCATGCAGTTTGGAACTTTTTCTATTTAATCACTGGACCTTACCCTGCCCAAAAAGGTTACAATATTTGTTTCTCTATTGTATTAGATATATTTCTAATTGTTAGTTAAATACCCTCAATGTATTAAGAAATCAGCGATTTTATTCAATTTTTTAACATTTTTACCCAAAATCTCAATATTTAAAGGGAATGTAGCGACACAGCCAAACAAGCTCTGTTATTGAGAGTTCTGAAAAACTTGGAAAAAGGTGAAAGAATTATCAAAATCGGATGATAAACAAAAAAGATATGACCATTTAAAGATTGTTCTAAAACGAATATGGGAGCCGCCATTTTTAGAACTATGACGTCATAGTTCCATATTACCATATATGGAATATTGATAAATATTATTTAAAACGAAGAAAATCATTGCAAATGAATGATTGTTTTTACTGGTCATATAAAGCATTACTGCCATTAAGTATTACATATTTTTCATACAGTTGATGCATTTTTCCCCTATAAATCAGTAAATTTTCATACTTATAAATATTCCATATATGGTCATTTAGAACCGTGATGTCATAGCTTCCATATCCGTTTCAACAGACACTTCAAATGATCATATCTTCTTTGTTTATCATCTGATTTTGATAATTCTTTCACCCTTATTCAAGTATTTCAGAACTCTCAATAATACAGATGGTTTGGCTGTGTCGCTACATTCCCTTTAAGTATCGGATCCATACATTATATGATGGGACATGTCGAGATGCGTTCCGAGAAAGATTCCATCAATTCAAATTGGTTCTAATATATTCCCTTTTTTCTTCTAAAAAATCATTCCAGATTTCGGCGATTTTCGTCTTAAAACGCAACGTTTACCCCCAAAGCTCAGATGGCACACATGTCTCATTTTGAAGCTTAATGTATGTTCTTTCAGAAAATCATACCCTACAAAATTGTGGGGGGTAGTGGTGGGGGAGTGGGTGGGGTGGTGTGGGGGTGGGTGGGGGTGGGGGTGGGGGAGGGGTTCTACAGCCAGCTCAAGAACTATTATAGTTGGTGTTTAGTATTGATGCATCGGGATACATGAAGTATATTTGTCCAATGATCAACAAACATACCATTTAGAATGGCTCAAATACATTAACACATCCCTTGACGGTGACATATTATCAGGGGATTAGAAACACTGGCTGAATGAATGACCGCATTCATAAATGAAATGATACAAGGATAACAAATCGCAGTGGAGTAATTTGGAGCGGCACAGAACCAACATACCGTAATTGGGAACAATCTTTGGTTTGAGGAGCATTTTTATCATCGCCGCCTTTATTTCAATCAATGTTTTCTAAAGGTTCGTGTGTTTGACAGTGTTTCATATAGCAGTTTATAACTATACTTTTAAGGAAAATTACTGCGACCCAGTCACAGATGGGGTCGTGTAGGAACTTGTTTTTCCCATGAAAACAGACCCTCTTGGACCTCTTATGTCTCATATCAAATATATCTCAGCACTCTAGTAACTGTGTTATGGCTCATGTCTTATGTCTCCTCTTCTTGGGGAATTGAAAGACACGTTCGTTTGTGTCCATACAGGCACTGATATATTTTATCTGCATCCTTGACAGCATAGGATCTAAATCAAAATTTAAATTGTTCATAGTCAGCTGTTTTCTGTCAGTTCCTTATACGGACTGATATAAGATGATAATTGAATGTTATTACATGACAAATTAGACACTGAGATAATATCAACAGTATTATCACATAATTTGAAACTAGCACGTACCATACCATTGGTTACATAAACTTGTTTGTTTGCTGCATTCATTAACTTAACAGGTACTAAATGACTTTTTGTACATGTAACAACAGCCTTTGCAACAAGCAGACCTTTGGTAAACATTTCTGAATGCCCAGCACACATTCCTTGCATTCCCACTTGCATGCCTTTGGAACGTTTCCCCATTATAATACACTCAGATTTAGGCTGTAAAACAAATGTCTGCTTGCACTTGACTTTTGTTGTGTTCAGGAACACTTTTTCTGAAGTCTAACACAACATTATATTCTCTCATGTACACAACACCCAGTATTAATGGATGTGAGGCATTCTCTAAAATATATACACATACATTACAGATTGACCGTTTTCAAGTAAGATAGAACTAGAATCTTTCGAAGAATTGACTATTGCTGAAGGGTCTAAGCTTTCGAAATTATGTTGATGGCACTACCAGTGTCCAGTAATGCAGTGACAGGAATATGGCCCACTGAAACATTCAGGTACATAAAACTGTGGGTACGTTCAGCTCCACTTTCTGGAAGATATTCACTGCGCGAGTCTGAGTCACTGAACTTAATTGGCCTGAGAGGTGCGCTTCGCTATCAGGCCTTTGTCTTTTAATTTTGGACATGCTGGGGCTTCATGACCCGATTGATCGCAGAACTGACGTACGCTTACAGAGATTGTGTCGTCTCCTGAAAGGATGGTACAGTTCTTGGCCGTGTGTCCGAATTGTTGGCATAACTGTACAGTCGAGGTCTTGGGGCCTAACAAATCCCAGTCATACTGCGGTTTGATGTGGCCCTGGCCTCTACATTTAAAACAAGTCTTAGCGCATACAACACCAACATCCGGTTTGTTGTGACATTACGAGTAGACTTGTGATCAGTGGTACCAGTAACTGCTTCAGCCGGTTGGCCAATAAATCAATTTGTGACTGCATGGATTGCGACCCCTGCATGGATTGCTGTCCCACCGAAACTGAAGAAAGCGTAGCTTTACCGTAGCCATGTGCTTCGCCAATCTTGGCGATGTGTAGGGCGTCCCCGCACGAGACGACCTTACTGGCACGAACAAAAACTGCCAGCTGTGTTGGTAGTCCATCAATGAATTTTAGCATAATTTCCCGTGGAGTTTTTTGCAAGATGTTGTCCATTTTCAATACAATCGAGTGGAATTCCTCTATGGCCATTGGGCTGTTCATCTTTAAGTCTCAGATTTTAAAATGCAGACTCTTCAGCAATTAGACTCGGATTGTCTGTGCCGTACTCTGTTCGAAATGCCTGTTTCAGTTTCCTACGATATCTTTTAGAACGAGTTTAACGTATTAAACCAAACACGGGCAGGTCCCTTTAAATGAAGATGGAATGCCACAATGGATTTATGGTTTGTTTGGTCAATGTTCATCAGCGTTAGATAGGATTCAAACTCAGACAAGAATCTTTCAGAGTCCTCGTGCATGTAGCCAAAATATTTTGGCACACATTTGTCATTCAAATTTGTGAACGGCAAGTCTGGTTTAAAGACAACTGTTTGTTGTGGTTGAGTAAAACATACACCAACATCATCTCCTCCTTCGGGTGTTGATTGCAAAAACCTTTCATTAAAGTCATTGTTGTTATTGCGGCATGTGAGATTTCCCGCTAAATGTTGGTGATGATCATCTTGTGTTTTACATGGAATAGCCTGCGTGATCCTGCGTGTAATTGTTGAATACTAAGATTGTTACAAACTTTGGATTCTCCACCATGTAACGGCTTATGTCGTATGTCTTCTTGTCTTGGGGAATTGATATACACTAACAGAGTAAATTACTTGTTTTTAATTTTAATTTTCTTCTAAGAACGATTTACAATATTCTCCAAAAATAAAGAGACTCATGTATACTATATAATGAGGTTCTGGAAGTGTTCCAGTTCTACCCATAAACCATACTCATAACAACAGTTTATGACTGTATACAGTTAATGTATTGTATAGTAGTAAGCGGATACATAAAACACTGTGATTCTCAACTATAACAAGCACAGATCTCTATACATCTGTAAAATACAAAAAAAGGTAATGTTAATTATGTTACCTCATTTTTATTAGGTTAAGTTAAAATTGGATTGAATTGTTTTTCATTGGCTCATCAACACATAGTTTAGATTATTTCCCAGCAGGAGGCTAAGGATACATAGGAATCCGGAAACCGTTCCCTACTCTTACGATAGAATAGTTTAATGATACGAGACATCCCGGTTTACGTCCCATCCGACAAACGAGGCTAGGGAGTTAAGACCCAAGTAACCCAGTGTCAACAGCAGAGACGTACCGATTCAGAGTCGAGCGTGCGTCCCCAAGTTAGGTTGAACGGGTCAGTTACTCGCATTTTATTTACAACGTGCCTTGATCAAAAGGCACAAACACATTAATACTAATACAATATATTTTGTTCATTTTCTTCGAACGTGTATTGACAATATATATTTGCAGTACTGTCCCACATACGCTTCGCTTAAAGGCCAAACATAAATATATATGATCCAAACTCATTCTTCTACTGCATTATTATAACTGCGGTAAACAAGGTAAACTTAGTTGATACTTCATTCTTTCCAGAATATGAAGTTTCTCTGTACGACTGAAACTAGATCCTACCATTATTTACACTATTATTGTTCTGTCATGGAATTAGGCTGATATGCGACACCCTGTTTATTTAACGCGACACATTGTAGGAACCTCAAACGTTTCACAAATGTAACAAGAGGCCCAAGATGGCCTGTATCGCTCTACTGGCTATATGAAGTCTTTGATGAGGAACACGACAACAGCATGCGCAACTAGGCTTAGTACTGAGCATTCCTGCCAAGTTTCACTGTTATCCATCCAGGGGTTCAGGAAAAACTGTCTGGATAATGTTTGTGTATATTAGACCATAAGGCGTTCGACCAGAAAAAAGCGATGATAGGCACAACTAGGCTTGGCGATGCCATTGCGTTCGGACGCTGTGGTTTCTATAGGACCCTATATATCATTTTTGGTACTCATCATCCCTGCCAAAATGCGTTCAAATTTGGCCAGTAGTTCAGAAGAGACTAGTCTGGATAAAATGTGCGTATCAAAACCTTTAAAGGGCTCCGCAAAAATCATTCAACTAGGCCTGGAGCTGATCATCCCTGCAAAGTTTCATTGAAATCCGGCCAGAGGTTCAGGAGAACATAGTCCGAAAAAAATGTGTGTATTAAAACAGTTAAAAGGCCATAACTCAGCCAAAACTCTTTCAATCGAAATACGGCGATGATATGCATTAACCAGGTTTGGTACTGATCATCCCTGCAAAGTTTCCTTAAAATCCATCCAAAGGTTCAAGAGAATTAGTCCAGATAAAGTTTGTGTAGTAAAACATTTAAAGGGTCATAACTCAGCCAAAAATCATTCAAGCGGAACATAGTGATGACATGCACCACTAGGCCTGGTACTGATCATCCCTGCAAAGATTCGCTGGAATCTGGCAAGGGGTTCAGGAAAGAAAGTCAGGACAAAGTTTTTGTATTAAAACCTTTAAAGGGCCATATCACTGCCAACACTCATTCCACTGGAACACAGTGATGATACACCTAACTAACTTCTGATATGCCACCTAACTAACTTCTGATATGCTTTAATAGTTACTTTTATTTAATTGATTCAGTTTAGTCCATTTACTGAGACTTGTGCCCTAGTTTACTTTCTCTGCCGGTAATATCAACTTTGGTTGAGCTGCATATTTCATGTTTCAAACCCCATTGAACTTTCTTCCATTGGGCTATCAAGCATCCAGGTTCAGCATAACTGATAAGGATATTTCCTTTCTATTTCGGGTTCAGTTAGTGATTGGGTACATTTGTCACACAAGCAACACTTTCTTTCTGTATAGAGTGACACAAGGACTGCAATATTGTTGTTTAGAAGAATGTCGCCTTTAGTTTTGGAAACTGGTCCATGGCAGTATTTAAATAATTACAACATCGGTTGTGCAGTCATGTTTTTGGCATATATTACCTCTATATTCGGTTATCTGCTTATCCTTCCTAAAAATAAAATGCTAATCATAATCCCAGCTGGGGTTCTATTGTAAAAAACATATATCAGTTACTGTTATTATAGCTGACCAATTGTATCCCAGCTGTGGTACTATATGATATGGCAATATTGTGTTTAACCATTTTGGGTTAAAAGCCATTTTATGTGTTTGTGTTAAAACCCGCATTTGGGTTCCTGATAATGTAATAGCTGACCATATTTGGGTCATTTGATGATTTGTGTTGACCATATTTGGGTCATTTGTTGAATGTTTTTGTTGTTGGCGAGACAAATCTCTTTGATTGTGAAGTGCGTCAGCCATACCTCCATTTGAGGATTTATTACTATTCACTGCGGTGCCCTGTTTCCCCCATGTAATGGCGGTGCCTCTAGCGGTGCCCACGTCCCCACTAGTGGCATGTGACAATATGCAGTGTGTCGTAATTATTTTACGAGAACATTTGAAGGAAAGCAACTAAAATTTAAATATCTGGCTTTGTGAACATCTGAACCCAAGGTTCACTGAGTACAGTTTTCATTCACTTCAAAACTTGGTCTGAGCTATGAATTTTTTTTCAGAATTGTTTATAAGTATCGTGACTGCACATTTGATATGCACATTATGTCTCTTGTTATATTATGCTGAAGCCATGGCCAGTTTGTTCCAGTGAATTTAAACTATTTTATTTTTGGATGTTCTTTCACAGCCCCTCTGCAATAATGAGATTTGTCTTTTATCGACATAAATCCTTTTATTATAGTGCGGGTGTTAATTTACACGAGTGTGTGGCCCTTCTGTTTTTTGTTAGTTTTACGATTTAGTAATTTGTAGCCTACACCGTATATTCAGCCTTTTTTTAATGCTTTGTATATTAATACGGGAGATTAAAATCAAAATTATAGCATGTATCTCGGTTATTTATAAAAAAAAAACACCCACCCATACCCCCATTTTAATGACTATATATGTTGCTCAATCGGCTTTGCCACTGACCGTTCCAAGGCGGTAGCCCTATTGTCACCCCTTTTGTGTTTGTGATGTCGTTTGTATTTATTATTAATTTTGCCTTCTTGTTTGTCTGTTTGCGTGTTTGTTTCTGTGTTTTGTGGTTGACTGTCCTCCTTGAATGCTACTTTCCCTGTCCGATCTTGTAATATTTCTTTGCTTTGTTTGTTTATATATATTTCAGGTACATTATCCTATCCCAGTGGTGGTGTTGGGCTTATGTGGACGGGTTGATGTCTTTAAGAATCGTGTTCCTACCGTCGTGGCTTCAGTGCTGTCTTTTCAGCAGTGTTGGCAGTATGTCGCGGTCACAGCAGTGTGCAATAATTATTTACTTGAACATTTGAAGGAAAGCAACTAAATGTTAAATATCTGGCTTGGTGAGCATGTGAACCCAGAACATCTGTAATAACTTGTAGTTCATTTGCATATGTTGCTATGAATATTGTGATGTTGAATTTATATATTATTGTAACATATCTGCAATAAAATATTATTAAACTAAACTGAACCCAGGGTTCACTGAGTACAGTTTTCATTCACTTCAAAACTTGGTCTGAGCTATGACCATTTTTCAAAATTGTTTATAAGTATCGTGACTGCACATTTGATATGCACATTATGTTTCTTGTTATATTATCCTGAAGCCATGGCCAGTTTATTCCAATAAATTTAAACTATTTTTATTATTGGGTTTTCTTTCACAGTCCATCTGTAATAATGGGATTTGATACGCTTACCTTATTTTATAACACTATAACCACACATATCACATTTTAGAGTAAACAAGCATTCTATTTCTTATTTTATTTATGTTATACTGCTGGAGACGTCAGATAAGTTATTTACTGCAGAATAAATGGCATTGAATTAAGGTGCACGTCCCCGGCAGACACTTCAGATGCCTTATGTTAGCACCTTAACATGTAAACTGCCTGTATTCTAAAGAGTTATTTTGTTTTTAAAATAGTACCCTTTATGGGCAATATTTAGAAAGTAAAACTCCAAAGACGGTAATAAAGGAAAATCTGTAAACAAAAACCTAACACGGTGTATTAAAATACTGCTGATTGGCTAATGGAATTTAATTTCCTATCAATACTTCTGGCGTCTTAAAGGTCGTTTAAACGTCAGTTACGAAACAAAAAATGCAAATAAGTTTGTTAATTAAAGCAACGTTACGTTCAAACACATTACACAAGTTGTTTTCATTTGATGTTGAGAGATGGGCATACAATGTAAGCTGTAAGAATTTATATTATGTTCAATCTCTCGAAAATGTATTTATCGTATACAAATCCATGTCAGATAAGAAATGAACTATTTCCAGCAGGTTTATATTGTCAAAACCTGGTGTGATCTTCAAGTCCCGCCCACCAGGTATATATTTTGGACAATATAAACACTACACAAACCTTGTATTTAGTTGAAGCCATCTAAACGGCATACATCCCGTATTAAAGAAATAGGCTATACACTATTTCTCAACATAAAGGGTCACAATCTTGGTAAAAAATAAAAATATAAAGTTGCAGTCAAAAGATACGTTTGAGCAAGAAACATATCTCTAGTAAACTTGCAGAATGTTTGAAATGAAATATTTTATTTGCGATTTTGCAAAAGTTCTGTATGTAGTCTTTGAATGCCATTTAAAAGCAGCCGGATAATTCAAAGTCATTTGGTTTTAAACGAGGGTGTAGTTCCAAGGACCATAGTCCTTCTACCACATGTGCCAAGAGGTGAATCCCTCAGTGATACGGCATTATGTCTGGACAGTGAGGAAATCGTATTGGATTTTATACTTTCAATTCACAAATATATCATAAATAACTACAACCCTATTTTGATAAGATTCTCTGCCAAATTAACTTTCTTAAACTTTCTTAAAGGTAGACATTACCAGTGACAGGTATTACTAATTTGTGACCATTTATTTTGATAAAAAATAATGCCTTGTGTTTGAAATTTGTAAAGATATCCTACTTACGCTTTGATACTCTCCGCTATAGGATCTGCCTTGGAGGTCACGTCAGATCGACATTTCATCTAATCAATATTCATAAGAAGATCAACTAAATTCAACCAATGAAATCGCGCGTTTCATATGCACTTCAGATGAATTTCGAGTGAATTGAACAAACGAAAATCCACATAAAACACATAGATCTATATCAGAATAAAGTTAAAGTCTTCGTGTTTATTGCTGTGGATTGCAAGATAGATTAAAAAAGTGCACTAAAGGGCATGTTCTACATCAAGAATACGAAGAAAATAATGGGCGCTGTCATGTGTTTTTTGTACCGCTATTGAATCTTGTTTTGTTTTTCAGTAAATATTCAATAATGGTTGGTGTGTTATGTTTGTCAATGCAATTAGTTTGTGTTTTATAAGCTAAAAGTTACGTACATTGTCTCTTTCAATACCGAGCGTAGACTGCTCCACAGGATTTTACTGTAACTTGACACGCGCAGCGAAGCAGTCTATACCAAGCAATTTTGTAGCTTGAAATCTGATTGGCAAATCATGAGGTCAATCTGACGTGTCCTCCAATGCAGTGTTGTCAGATCCTCGTAGTGTAGAGTATCGTAGCGGGAGAAAGGGTCCAATATAAATGAGATTGCAAGTGTTTAAGAAGTTATTGGCGGTCATTTAGAATTGCAAACAAAGGTGTGACCCAACCGTACAACTACATTGTCAACATACTTATAATCTATGTTGTATATAGGTCTCAGTGCAAACAGGTCAATGTTCTGTGCATATAACTGATGATTAAATTGCATCTTTATCCAATTGGACAAACCGTCTTGTATTCGTCATCATTAATAGAAGTAGCAACTCTCTGACACCTCTATAGCACCTCTGTGACACCTCTATGAACATTGAGCGACCAAGACGTGTATTCTGTCGAGGTTTAGACTGATCAGGACTCATTACAATTGACCATTAATGTTATTAATGTTTAGAGATCATAACAGGTTTATTATTGATATTTACAGAGAAACAATAGTAGGTATAAATATCAAACAGGAAAGGTTGAAATAATGATTGGTGTCAATCCAAATACTGATATCACCTTTATACTGTGGTTTAGTTGTTTATCCCATAAACATATGCACTAACCTAGGCGCCTTGGAACGTCCGATTTAATTATTGTTACTAAAATAGTATGTTTTGAAAAGTAGACGACTTGGCATGTTTTTGATGCATAAATCGTTAATAATAATTCATGTGATCCTTTAATTCCCTTGTTCGTGATTTGACTGATTTAACTACACTTTATTTAATAATGTGTACAACTGTCAGCAATATGAATGGATATGTGGGATATAAAAACAAAACATAAAAAAACACAGAAATTCAGACCAAAAAATTTAATAAAAAAATAATTAACGCGAAGAGAACATGCGGTTTATTTAATGCACGTGGGCATTTCATATGAAACCGAAGCACATTTTCTTTTGTATTTGGATTGTCACAAATTACTCACCAATTACTCACCCACATCACCTCTAGTCCCTTCAATTCAGTTTTTGTAATGTTGAAGTTTCTATGCTGGTAAGTACCTTATTACTTATAGTACATTTTGATTGCTTTACTTATGGCCTGAGAAATATTTCTATTTAAGTCTTTATTGACGTTCAGCATTATTAGGTAGAAACAGCCACCATCCATGACAAGCACGCGTCATCATTTGGATCAGACCTATTGATCTATTGCTAGATACAGTCACCATCCATGACAAGCACGCGTCATCATTTGGATCAGACCTATTGATCTATTGCTAGATACAGTCACCATCATCATCATACAAGCACGCGTCATCATTTGGATCATACCTATTGATCTATTTCTAGATACAGTCACCATCCATGACAAGCAGGCGTCATCATTTGGATCAGACCTATTGATCTATTTCTAGATACAGTCACCATCCATGACAAGCACGCGTCATCATTTGGATCAGACCTATTGATCTATTGCTAGATACAGTCACCATCCATGACAAGCACGCGTCATCATTTGGATCAGACCTATTGATCTATTTCTAGATACAGTCACCATCCATGACAAGCAGGCGTCATAATTTGGATCAGACCTATTGATCTATTTCTAGATACAGTCACCATCCATGACAAGCACGCGTCATCATTTGAATCAGACCTATTGATCTATTGCTAGATACAGTCCCCATCCATGACAAGCACGCGTCATCATTTGGATCAGACCTATTGATCTATTTCTAGATACAGTCACCATCCATGACAAGCAGGCGTCATCATTTGGATCAGACCTATTGATCTATTTCTAGATACAGTCACCATCCATGACAAGCACGCGTCATCATTTGGATCAGACCTATTGATCTATTGCTAGATACAGTCACCATCCATGACAAGCACGCGTCATCATTTTGATAAGACCTATTGATCTATTTCTGGATACAGTCACCATCCATGACAAGCACGCGTCATCATTTGGATCAGACCTATTGATCTGTTGCTAGATACAGTCACCATCCATGACAAGCACGCGTCATCATTTGGATCAGACCTATTGATCTATTTCTAGATACAGTCACCATCCATGACAAGCACGCGTCATCATTTGGATCAGACCTATTGATCTATTTCTAGATACAGTCACCATCCATGACAAGCACGAGTCATCATTTGGATCAGACCTATTGATCTATTGCTAGATACAGTCACCATCCATGACAAGCACGCGTCATCATTTTGATAAGACCTATTGATCTATTTCTGGATACAGTCACCATCCATGACAAGCACGCGTCATCATTTGGATCAGACCTATTGATCTATTGCTAGATACAGTCACCATCCATGACAAGCACGCGTCATCATTTGGATCGGACCTATTGATCTATTGCTAGATTCAGTCACAATCCATGACAAGCACGTGTCATCATTTGGATCGGACATATTGATCTATTGCTAGATACAGTCACCATCCATGACAAGCACGCGTCATCATTTGGATCAGACCTATTGATTTGTTTCTAGATACAGTCACCATCCATGACAAGCACGTGTCATCATTCGGATCAGACCTATTGATCTATTGCTAGATACAGTCACCATCCATGACAAGCACGTGTCATCATTTGGATCGGACCTATTGATCTATTGCTAGATACAGTCACCATCCATGACAAGCACGCGTCATCATTTGGATCGGACCTATTGATCTATTGCTAGATACAGTCACCATCCATGACAAGCACGCGTCATCATTTGGATCAGACCTATTGATCTATTGCTAGATACAGTCACCATCCATGACAAGCACGCGTCATCATTTGGATCAGACCTATTGATCTATTGCTAGATACAGTCACCATCCATGACACGCACGCGTCATCATTTGGATCGGACCTATTGATCTATTGCTAGATACAGTCACCATCCATGACAAACACGCGTCATCATTTGGATCAGACCTATTGATATATTGCTAGAATCCAGAATCTACTATAACTGTCATAAGACAGGGGTCTCGCGATTAGGCGAAGTCGTTTTAAACTTCTAATTTGGCCGACTCAGGTGGGGCGAAATCTGAGTCGTCGACAATAAGCAAAACTGCGAACTTCTGCGTGTTTTATGAAATAAAGAAATGTGTTTGGTATATAGCTCGACTTTGTTTAAATTGTGATTGTTTTATTGACGAGAGAAATCAACGGAAATGTATTTTATCCTACGATTAGCCATAGACATCAATAGACATTAATAACGTATCTATGTCTATGGATTAGTGAGTGATTTTTTTTTTTTTTTACTCAATGCGGTTATGAATGAAAACTAAGTTTGGGGTAATTATCGAATAACTAGTATTTTTCAATAAAAATGAAACGAAGACCAGAATAATATTGCATTCGATCAACATGGTTCTGTCAAGTTAGAACAATGGTTGAAAATGCATCTAAATCTCACTCCGGTCAAAGAAGTAAAGCTTATGATAGTCTGCCTGGGGAAAAACCGAAACAAAATAATAAAGTTTTACGATTTCAGTTGCTATGTTCAAGACGTAAAGGGATTTTGGCACTGTTCACTTTGGCGTTTGTAAGGCCGTGGGAAAATAATAATAATAACACAATAATGATAATAATAATAATAATACATGCTTCATTAGTATTATGCATTAATTTAGTTTTTATAACAGTAATAATCCCAATACAAATAATTAATAAAACAACATGCAATTGGTTAGCTCAATATTTAATCGTCTGTCTCATGTCGACCGACCTTCAAGTCTCTCTGTCTTGAAAACCTTCCTCCTGTTTTGACTGGAGGGAGACGTCACTTAGTCATGATCAGGAATGGTTCGTTTCTTAGCAATACAGCCTCGGGAAATACTGATTTAATAAAACGATAGAATATACTCCATATCCAATCTCCGTTATTTTTTCCCGAAGCAGAATTTGCAAAATGCGATTACTTGACAAATATAAATATAGCTATTCATCTGTAAAAACACGTTCGACTAATTTGCCATATACAGCGGAGACATCTTAAAGGATAATATTATTTCCATAACATGTCTTTTAGAAAACAAATAACTAAACATGCAAGTCTAGAATTTCTGTATCGATTTCAAAGTAAGGAAAAATGCATAATATACATTATTTATTATTCTCAAACGCGATTTAAAGGACACACACACACATACATACACGCGCGCGCGCACGCACGCACGCACACGGTGAGGATATTTTTTACAAATGATAAATCTTGTCCTTATTTCCTATTTATAACGACTGTTGGTATCATACTTATTTCATACGGGTGTAGGTTTCTACATCTGTACTCATTTAGTGACACTGTTCAGTATTATCTCTATACTACTTAGGAGGAATTGTCAATCTTGACAGAGATAAATACGGAATAAATACGGAATAAATACGGAATAAATACGGAAAACGGGATCCCTTGGAAGCAACGAACATAAACAATGCAACAAATAGTAGACTCAGTGACTTTGTTGTTTGTAACCGAGTCTGCTACTTTATCATGTTTATTATCTTGGTTGTGCTTGTTGTATTCGAAGGATCGCCAATTTCGGTATGTTTTAAGTGTGTTTTTGGACTAGGGGCTTTTCAAGCCCTGGTCCTTAGCAGGCGACAAAATTCAAGCACGCTAGAAGCCGCAGCAGAGCTTCACTGACGTAATGTATCACTACGCTAACAGACAGAGCGTCAGCTGTCATTTTGATTGGGTGTTCATTCGCATGAAAGAGGTAAACATATCCCACTCACTGTATGCATATTCATAGGGGCCATGGCCTTGTGTAGAGAAGAAATAGTTCTCCGGATCGGATCCGACAAATACCATCTAAATCGTAAATAAGCTGTGGGAAATGGAAAGAAAATTGAAGAATATGATGTTTGGCCTATACTTTTTTCTACTAAGACAAGAAACAAGATGATATATTTTATCTCGTTTGGAACCCCGTACATCCAGCAGTAGCTCATTTGCATATTAATGTCGAAAGGACCAATGCTTCCGAGCAAAAGTAGTTCTTTTTCAGCAAAAAATAATAGAGGTAAACATTTGCGATATCAGCGGGAAAATGGAAGATCCGTCACCTAAGGAGACAATCTTAAAGAAAGTCTTCGTCAAAATGTTATAATTGCAGAATTAGCGGCATTTCAGACGCAATAGATTGAACTGATCACGCGTTGATTTCATGACCCGCGATCACTATTAATCGAGTGGAGAAGATTTTTTCAAATCCGACTTTGTACAGATATGAATAATGTTACTCCGAATTAATAAATGATGGAATATATACCGCAATAAAAAAAATATGTAAACAATAATAATGTATTTTTTTTTAGGAATAATAATGTATTTTTCCTAAAAGGATAACTCATACGGCCCATATTTCTATTCGGTGCAAGTATCGGAATTTAAATAATTACAATCTGATCCCTTCGAACTCAAGAAGATGCTTTCCGCCAGTTTTGTCAACACAGAACCAAATTGATACTTACAGACAGTCCAATAGTAAAATACGAAGTAAAAAACAATGCACCGTTATTGATAACAATTGTTCGCTATAATGGTTTTTCTTTTACCTATTATTATTCAATGGTCAGTACTAATCCATTTGACGGGAAAGAAAACACCGTGGACAGACTGTAGTACCATCCAAATACATACGCAAGGTCAGTGCAAAAATTTTCATAAATGCACTTACACCATGTACACTCAACAGAACTGTTCAATTTCCAAAGCCTCTAGTCCATCAGTGCTTTCAGCACTTTGATTTTTAATATATATTAATAACCATAGTAAACAATAAAGGGTTGTCAAAGTTCAATGTATCATCCAGATACCGAACTGTGTTATCAAATATCTAGTATCATCCAGATACCGAACTGTGTTACCAAATATCTAGTATCATCCAGATACCGAACTGTGTTACCAAATATCTAGGTGACTTCTGCCTGAGTATCTGGTGAAAGACTCAACAGGAAATCTCTTTCACAGGAATACACAGAGGTGCACATTTAGGAATACCCTTATAATACAATAGGTTCACATTTAGGAATACACATATGAAACATGAGCTGAACAGTCTGTACTCATAGGGATACCACACTTTTGTATATAAAGAGTAGCCTCATATCTGTCAAAAATATTATATATGAAAATATTAGCTAATAGAAAAATATCTGCACCAACTTATTGGCAATGCTATATGTAGTTAGATCTAGTTGTCTAATGTCTAAAATGGCGTAAGTAAAACATGCTATTATATTGTTACAGGCCAAAAATGTAGTTTTTTCTCTAGCAAATATCTTTTGAATAAATAACAAAAATAAAATCTCAAAATCCTGGAGTCATATTGGTCGAATGCTCAAGGTATGTGTACATTACAAACAGTATTTGCTAGAAGTCATTATCATATAGACATAGTATTTAATAGATAATGCATTAATGTTAACCAGACACATGTGAGGCAAACACGTGTGACCATAGATGGTTATTGATGGGTTCGACATCTTATTTATTAGGGCTTTCAACTTTTCAGTGGAAAGACCTCTTGTTTTCGTTCTGTTTCTTCTTCTTCTTCTTCTTCTTCTTCTTCTTCTTCTTCTCAGGAGCACTTTTCATAGCACTTTTCATAGCACTTTTCATAGTAATAAAGGAACTTTACGGGTATGTTCATCTCAGGCTCGAATAGTGCACTGAATATTTTGGAGTCATGACGTCATCCAAGATGGCCGCCGCTGGCGTTTATATGCATATTATGAACTTCATTTTTTCACTGATTGCATGTTTGAAGTTATTTTCTTGATCAATTAGTCAGTGTCATCATCTTAGACAACTCTGACAGTCATGACGTCATTAAGACAGGAAAGCCCGGCCGTTTGATCAGGTTCTGATCAAAATCTAGTTATATTTACAGTTGGTTGTAATGGCATGACGATTGTGTTACAAAGATATTCACGACATACAAAGTATGTTTCTCCGTACCGTTGATTTGATGTGACATGCAACACTTTACATTTATCCAAATTGCTGAACTTATCTAGAATACATCATTTATATTGCTATTGTCCTCATTACGTAGTCCGAGTGATTAACTTTCATACCGCGTCCCACCCCTTCTCCAAGAAGCGAAAACGGGATTGGCTGGGGAATGAAATAACACCGTAATTTAGACTTAACAAGTTTGCATACTGTAAAATTAAAACATTTAATTGGTAATTATAAACAGGTTATCACATTTATTTTCAATAAAAAACGTTTTAAACATATTTCGTTGTCGAAATATCCGTTAAAAATCCTGCTAATATAGACTTTCCCATCGCTTAATGGAATTAATGCGGGACCACGTAATGTGTTGGTCTGCGATAGTCTGACGTGACACATTCCACATGTCCATATAATGGGATAGAGAGAGAATCAATCGTATAAACGGGTTAGGTATATATTATCATCAAACATCGCCATCGTCAACTGCCATGTCAATGTCAGTTATATATTACAGGCTTCGTTTCTCATGTAGCTGCTTATTTGGCTCGCTGTAGATTTGTATGCGCACATGTAGTTAAATAATGGAATTTGATACAAGACGAGCTATTAGGATTCGTGTGTGACCCTATTTTATAACAAGATAAAGCATTCTCACACCCGATTACCGGCAGCCGTAGGTACAGTTCGGCAGCCGTAGGTACAGTTCCCGGTAAAAAAAACAAACAAGTTTCAAAAGGGTAAGTAAATCTAGTTTTATGACTTGTTAGCCTTAAACTATTAGAAAAGTGAATCGGCCATTTTAATTTGGAAGGAATGTTGTGTATGTCACCTGATTCCCGTGAAACTTGAACCTATATTATGCGAGTTACGGTAGGTAAGCTAAAATATTTGATTGTAGAAAGTTAGAGACCTGGTACTAAGGCTAAAATTTGGACTGTTTATTCAGGAAATATTGTATTTTATGGCAGTATGTCTGAAATCTCTTAAACTTGAGTATTTGCCGAGTACCAGGTCTCTAACTTTCTACAATCACATTTTTAAACTTAATTTCAACATTTAACCTACCGTAACTCGCATAATATAGGTTCAACTTTCACGGGAATCAGGTGACATAAACAACATTCCTTCCAATTTAAAATGGCTGATTCACTTTTCTATTAGTTTCAGGCTACAAGTCATGAAACTAGATTTACTTACCCTTTTGAAACTTGTTTTTTTTTCTTTTTTACCAGGAACTGTACCTACGACTGCCGAACTGTACCTACGGCTGCCGAACTGTACCTACGGCTGCCGAACTGTACCTACGGCTGCCGAACTGTACCTACGACTGCCGAACTGTACCTACGGCTGCCGGTACTCGGGTGTGACTATACTGTACCTACGGCTGCCGGTACTCGGGTGTGACTGTACCTACGGCTGCCGGTACTCGGGTGTGACTGTACCTACGGCTGCCGGTACTCGGGTGTGACTGTACCTACGGCTGCCGGTACTCGGTTGTGACTGTACCTACGGCTGCCGGTACTCGGGTGTGACTGTACATACGGCTGCCGGTACTCGGGTGTGACTGTACCTACGGCTGCCGGTACTCGGGTGTGACTGTACCTACGGCTGCCGGTACTCGGGTGTGACTGTACCTACGGCTGCCGGTACTCGGTTGTGACTGTACCTACGGCTGCCGGTACTCGGGTGTGACTGTACCTACGGCTGCCGGTACTCGGGTGTGACTGTACCTACGGCTGCCGGTACTCGGTTGTGACTGTACCTACGGCTACCGGTACTCGGGTGTGACTGTACCTACGGCTGCCGGTACTCGGGTGTGACTGTACCTACGGCTGCCGCTACGGCTGCCGGTACTCGGGTGTGACTGTACCTACGGCTGCCGGTACTCGGTTGTGACTGTACCTACGGCTGCCGGTACTCGGGTGTGACTGTACCTACGGCTGCCGGTACTCGGGTGTGACTGTACCTACGGCTGCCGGTACTCGGGTGTACATATTTTATATTTTGCTCCTGGGACTCAGATAAATTATTTACTGCAAAAAAATAAAAGAAAGAGACAAAAAATGTTGTTCAAGCTAAGTGACGGCCATTTGAAATTTCGTCAACACATAGACGATGCTGTACATGCATAGCGATTTCGGTTTACAGTGCTAAATATTAAAGCTTATTAAAGCAGTGTTTAGTTCTACTGACCAAAGGCCGGATCAAATGCATGAAACTAACCGTTTGCAACAGCTTCTATTTTGCCATTTGGTTAATATGTCCGATAAATATTTTGAAAACTTGTCGCGACTATAGTTGTCGGACTAGAATTGATTTGTGTAACAAAATGAGTGCATAATTATGTACTTAGAGATTTTAACTGTGTTTGTCGGGGACTCATTTTTCTGAATTTTGATAGGTTTTTGCCAAGCGCATCACTTTTAATCGATGCGTATATCTAATAAATGATATTTTTACTAGTTTCATTCTATTTTGCGCACTCATTCTATTTATAAAGAATCATTAGCTGTCGAGATTGTTTTGAGGTAGCTATTGCAGTCTAGTTACAGTTATGCCATAGCAATGTATATGATATACTAGTACCTGTCAAAATACTAAAGTAAAGTAGACCTACTATGTATGCAGATAGTCATGTCTCCATTGATGTATTGTAGAAGCAGGTGTTTGTTAAGTCACAAACACATTACTCGATATACATATTAAAGATCTCACTGAACGTCTGTGTTAATCAGTGATACAAAAATCTCACAAACCCTTCTTCGGAAATGAGGCTGCCATGATATTAAATTAAAATTGCAGTGTTTTTCCCCTTTTTTTTCCACTTTTAAATGTTGTTTGACCATCCATAACATGTCCATTAAACATGTTCTTGATGTGTATTTAATATTAAATGAAAGACTGAGACTTAATACATATAAAAAATACTATCTTTCTTCTTTATTTTAACATTGTCAAAATTCCCCCTGTTTCCAATTCACGTCGAACTTTTCCCTCTCTCTATAGGGCCCCGACTCCCTTCCCCCAAAAAACAACAATAACAATGAATTGATTGCGTTCAGTATCAGTAAAAAGAAATAGAAATAAAGAACTCATTCTTCATTATACCTACTACACAGGGATAATGTACATGTACCTATACTTGCCATATATTTGATATTTTTAGCATCTCATTCTGCATGCCCTAGAATAGCAAGAAACCAGGACAGATACTCATTAGGTGATAACAGCAGCCAGCATTTGTGCCTGACCATACAGGAAGTGGGACATAGTGAAGACCTCTTGCTATCACATGGAACTATCCATCTCGCAACTGTGTATTTAAGTTCTGCATTTTCGACTGGATAGTGATTTGGGATAAGCATGCTATTTCTACAATGTATTTCATCACATACATCTGCCCATGGATTTCCAATCACATAGAGGACAGATTAGACTTACATGACCATTGTAAGTATTAATTAAAGTCTAACCTACAAACACATATTATATTGGGGCCTTCTTAGATCAAGTTAATTGCTTAAACATACAAGAACTGGTCCTAATGCTCAACAGAGCGAACCTAAAACTTTTTATGCAAAAATGATTTTTTTTTTTAATTGTGTAGCATAATACCATTCTATATTTTCTGTAAAGTTAGTGTAAATAGTGTTATTGTAATGTGTATATATACATGGTTCATTTTGTAGTTAGAAGAAATGTAACCAGTTTTTCTTAGGAGGGAACGCGTTGTAAAAAAACGAGTGTATATGTATTTACAGTTTTTAACTGTGTTTGTCGGGGCCTCATTTTCCTTAATTTTAAATAGGAATTTTGATAGATTTTTGCCAAGCGCATCACTTTTAATTTAATCGATGCGTATATCTAATTAATGATATTTTACTAGTTTCATTCTATTGATAACGAATATGTTGTTTTTGTTTTTATTTCATCAAAATCCATCAAGTATTAAGAAAGAAAGTTATGCGTTTACAGGTTGTCTATTATGAGTAAAATCTGCCAGTATTTACCAGTGCTGTATAGATTGCTTATATAAGATAGAGTTCAAAATACGTCACTACGTGCATTACGAGCAGTCCGAATACCATGACATTTGTATGGATGACGTGTTCAGTCATATACCCGTGTAGGGGCTGTATAAATTTGTGTCGAAAAGTTAAGAAATTGTCACAGGATCGCAAACCATTCTCCGGGGTAGTAGTTACCAGTACCTAAAAGGCAGGTCCGTATACGCTAGGAGCGTAGGTAGAGCGTATAGAGCGTATTGTCGGGAGCGTGGTCTACGGGGTCGTAGGTGGGGAACGCCGTCTTAGGACGCGGGAACTACATCATTGGCTATTTGGGCGACAGACCAGACGGTAGCTACGGAGACGCTAGGCAAGAGGGCCTAGTTACGCAGATAGCTACGCAGATAACGTCACCGGATGTGTAATACCGGGACTTGAGCCATCGCCGAAAAAGATCGTGCGAGTGGCAGTCGCGTGGGAATTACGTCACCGGAAGTATGTATGGTACCGTGACGAATAGCAACCGCTTATGAGGGGCGTGCAAATAACGTGGAATTGAATTCGCAGAAGTGAATTATTAGTGCCGGACACTGAACTCTACCAGAAGGACTCAGCTAGATATAGCTTTGAGATATAAAATAGCTGTGATATAGCATACATATATCATAAATACAGATATTCAGTCTGATTAAAACCGAACAGTTTAATGTGCAATTAACTGAATAGGGATTCCATCTAACGTGTATTGAAATTCATTAAAAAAATGCTTTAAAAACGTTGATATTTCTACTTTGTCATTTATATTCATTTGTATATATATTCATCGTGTTGAAACCAAGGGAGAATCAAGAATAAATAAATTTACAAATAAATTTATTTATTCTTGATTCTCGCTTGGTTAGTTGTCTCCACTTAGTCCATTTAGTCTTGGTTAGTTGTCTCCACTTGGCCCATTTAGTCTTGGTTAGTTGTCTCCACTTAGTCCACTTAGTCCATTAGTCCATCTTGTTACAATTTGCGAGTCTAAATGAGAGCTTTTCTTACTTATTGTCACGGTTTGTTTATCCTAACTAAATCATGATAGGGAAGACAATTTAAAAATATATCTAATTAAACGTGTACCCTTCTCTATCGCGTAATGTACTTTAGTTATAAAACTGTAAATACGTCGTAACATAATGGTTTCGCAGAATTCGAATTTGCAGTTGACGTAGTTATAGACAGTATGGATATTTATCAAAAGAAATGTCGCTACAAATAATGGAATCATGATATAAATTCTGAGAAATCAATGCCGCTGTTGGAGACACAATCACGTATTAGTACCTTTAATGGGTAATCAAGCGTTTGCTAGCTCTGTAAAGGGCAATGAAATGGTTAATCTGATTTTGTTGCAAATTTGGAGGAGTAATGAATGCAGTTTTATTAATCCAAATGTGGTTGAACTGTCTTTTAATCATCAGAATCGTCCAAATCAGGACTGTTAATCATCCCGGTCTTTGGAGATCGCTGAGCCAGATATGTATACAAATATCGGTGCTTCGTTCTCAGATACTTTGATTTCGAATAGCTGATTCCACTGATTACCGTTTAATCAACCTTCGGATATTGTGTCTGCTTTTTAATTTCAGCATTTTTTTTTCTCCTTTTGGGAGAAGCATTTTGTTAGAGACTGTGAGAATTATGGCCATAGCATGGTATAGAAATAACACATTGAAGGTTCCATGTTCCTCGTCATATACATACCATCTTCGGGATGGCTCAACATGGCTACATTTTAATATTGAGTTCTGCTCATATTAAATGAACATTTTTCACAAGCATTCATGAACAGTCTCCGTCAAACCGAAACTGCAATATATTTCATATTTATCGTGTTCGGTGATTAACACATTTCCTCTTTCATAATCATTATATTATTAGAATTTATTCAATTTATCAAATTAAATATAGCGTCTACCATAAAATGCATATTTGTTTTATTTAATTGACATAATATATACGATGTTAACTGTTACATGTGTATTTTCGTTTCTTTTACCAAACAGTAATCGTACTGCTGTGCAGTATTCATTCTGTTGTGTATAGGTTTTGTATTTACTGTTATAATTTATGTTTTTGGCCCTAGGTGAACATAGTACATATGTTAGGTATCTTGTTTAACATATATTTGCAGCAGGGTTATGGTGGCGTGTAGCTGCCATATTCGGAAACAAGTAATTATAAGTCGAAATAAATTAAATTCTTGGTCGACTTAAACTAAAACTCAAATTAAGTCAACTCGTAACAAATGATAAAATGACATAAAAGTCGAGATCGTTTTGTCGACTTGTAAATAAGTGGGTTTCCATATATGGAAGTTACATGCCAACATACACAGTGGATCTCTATGATTATACATTAAAGAAATTTGGGGTATTTTTATGGAAGCTTTTAAAGTAATTATACTTCTATAATTTATGTCGTAATAACGTAACATATAGTGTTAAGACATCTTAAGATAACGACTTGGCCGTTGTATATATACATCCTTATGCTGTCTTATATATGTTTAGATAATAAAAACAGTATTCTTTGTCAATGCTAATTAAAGTGTAATAACAAAAATATTTAGTCCTGTCGATATAGATTTAACGGCATGATAATATACAAATAATATATAGAGTCTGGACTCAGTGAATTGGCTTATATAAACACCGAGAGGACCGAGAGGTGTTTAAATAACCGTTTTATTTATTTATTGCGAAATACATTTGTCGACATGCGATTGTATAATGGTAAGTGTCGATAGTGAAGTCGCAAAGAAGATACTTAAAAGTATACCACCATAATTTCGATTTATGAATTGCTTCCACGCAAGACAAGGCCATAGTTCGTTTTAAGTGTTTAAACACCTTTAAATTATATATGTCAGCATACCGGAAAAAGTAGAGAAATCATTTACAATTTCAGAAAAAAAAATCCCCGTTTTAGTTTTGATTCAGGTGACCTATTAAGATCACTCTTCGTCCGTCATCGTCAACTTTTGCTTCGAATGACTTCTCCTCAAAAACCACTTGGTCAATTTTGATCAAACTTTAAATGGATGCTCATGGCTTTCAAATTTGTTAAAGGTAGGTCAAAACGACATCCAAGATGGCAATCATTACCATATATACGGTAACAAATAATATTCTTCTCATGAACCACAGAACAGATTTTATGCGGACCCAAACTCGCTTCCTACTTGGTAAAAGTCAATTCCTAAAATTATAGATACACGTATTAACTTTTATAATGCTAACCCCTATTTACTACCTCCGAGACCTAGGTTTTTCTTTCGTAATTTAAAATCGGGAATTCAGGAATTTCATAATAAAGTTGTTTTAGTTCGGCAGATAAAGCAGCTAATAATGTAATTATTGTTTGACGCCTACATTACGTCAATGTTTTATCTCTGGAACTCGGCAGCACCAATTAGTATACTCCAGTTAATTCTACTGAGGATGATGTTGTTTCCGCAAATATCCCTCGGTGCACTACTTTCAAGGCTGGTGTAAACGATAAGCAAAATAAACTGCCTACCATGTACTGGATTCCTAAATTACATAAAAATCCGTATAAGGCTCGCTTTATTTCTAATTCTAGTGCCTGCACCACAACAAACATCTCCAAACTTTTAACTTCTTGTCTTACTGCCGTTAAAGATCACGTTAAACTATATTGTGATAAAACTTTATGAAAACTCTGGGATTAATTTATTTTGGTCTATAAAAAATTCAGGAGATGTTCTTGATAACATTTTCAATAAAGGTCAAGTTTCATCAATAAGTACTCATTACTTCTCTACACTATATACAACCTTACCACATCATCTTATTAAAGACAAGCTAATTTCTCTTATTAAAAAACATTCTCTAGAGAAAATACTACATTTTTGGCATGTAATAATATTAAAGCGTTTTTTACTAACGGCAGTTTAGACAATTATACTATGTGGACTTGCTATGAAGTTTGTGAAGCACTCATCTTCCTATTAGATAATATTTTCGTCAGGTATGGTACCACCGTTTATAGACAAATTGTTGGTATCCCTATGGGTACGAACTGTGCACCACTTGTCGCAGATTTGTTTTTATTTTGCTATGAAAGGGATTTCATGTTGAGTCTTTCAACAGATACCCAGGCAGATGTTATTGAAGCTTTTAATGACACCTATCGGTATCTGGATGACATACTGAACATTGACAACCCTTTCTTTCCAACTATGGTTGATAATATTTATCCTACAGAACTTCAGCTTAATATATCTGATAATAACGCTTCTTTTCTTGATTTAGATCTCTCGATTGAAAATTGTGAAATAATTAGCAAAATCTATGACAAGAGAGATGATTTTAATTTTGACATTGTTAATTACCCCCACTTGGATGGGGATGTTCCCCGAGCAACTTCTTATGGGGTGTATGTGTCTCAACTTATTCGTTTTTCAAGAGCTTCTACTCGTGTTGAGGACTTTAATATTCGTAATCTTTGTATAACTAAAAAGCTACTTAATCAGGGTTACCGTTACCATAAACTTCGTAAAACCTTTGCAAAATTTTATTATCGTAACCCTGATCTTCTTTCCAAATATAAAAGTAATTTAAGGACTCTTCTGCGACAAGGACTATCACAACCTGACTTCTATGGTGATGTGATTTATAAACTTCGTAAGATTCTTGGTCATGATCACTTTCATACTATCTTTGTTAAACTTGTTAAAAAGTTTATCAAAAGAGGTTATGACCCTATCATTTTGCAACGTACTGCATGCTTGGTGGTGGACCCTTTTACAGTTCGCCACTATGCTTTCCTCTTTAATTGTACGATGACCGGACAGGCTGTGGACCCTATGATGACGCCTACCTAAAGCCCATTGGGACGGTGGCATTTGATGTTTGTCTATGATCTTTCCTGTCGTGCCCTTAATGGTTTATTCTCTTGTTGCTCTGGCTTCTGCCAAGTCATTGAGTACCTTCATTGTGGCTTTCTAGGCTATTGTTGTTTTGTATTATATTTACACGAGCATATTTGTGTTTTACTTATATTGCCTATTGATGCTGCCTTGTTGGTTAGAGATTAGATCATGGCGGGGATTTCTTTATTTACACTGTCCTGTTTTAATGGATGACAGTAGGGTAAGTGTGAGGTTTGGTGCACCCTAGAACCGGTTTAAACCCCCAGTGGCCTTTGTTGCCACTGACCGTTCCAAGGCGGTAGCCCTATTGTCAACCCTTTTGTGTTTGTGATGTCGTTTTTTGCATTTTTTTAAAATTAATTTTGCCTTTTCGTTTGTCTGTTTGCGTGTTTGATTCTGTGTTTTGTGGTTGACTGTCGTCCTTGAATGCTGCTTTCCCTGTCCGATATTTTTATATTTCTTTGACAGTTTTTCTTTATTAATGATCGCCAACCCCTGGACTATAAAGATTGTTGAAATGAAGTCCCCAGGGTAAAAATGGCTGCGCCCTGGGGTTCAACGTTTTTATATAGAGATTTTGCACGTTTTGCACGTTTTGCATGGTCTTATATTACTAGAAAAAAACTTAAAAAATCTGCTTCTCTGAAACTACAAGGCACAGAGCTCTCATATATTATGTATCATCGTATTATGGTCCCCTACCAAGTTTGTTCAAATGTGATCCTGGCGTCAAATCTGACCCCTCCCCGTCTATCACAAAGATGTATATAGAGAAAATATTTTACTCTCAAACTACGATAGCCAGGGGTTTACTATTTTGCATTTACAATAAGCTTATGATCTTCTAATCTTCTATCAAGTATGTTGAGTGAAAATTGGCCCCAACCCATGTGGTTACATGTTTGATACAGACTTACATAGGGAAACGCTTAAAAATCTCCTTCTCTGAAACTAAAAGAGCCAGAAGTTTAATATTTTTTATTTACTATAAACTGATGGTCCTTTACTAACTTTGTTTACATGATGACCTTGGGCTCAAACATGGGCCGGCCCGGGTGTCGCGGTGTTATATAGACGTAAATAGGAATAAACTATACAAAATTACAATCTTCTTAAAATTTATTTCTTATAAGCTTATGGTCCTCTACCAAGTTTGTTTAAATGTTGACCTTGATGTAATATTTGGCCCCGCCAGAGGGGTCACATGTTTTACATTGACTTACACAAGGACACACTTGAGAAATGTTCTTCTCTAAAACCACAAGGCACAGAGCAGCTTTCATTAATATACAATGTAGTATCAGCTGATGGTTCTCTACCAAGTGTGTTCAAATGATGATCCTAGGATCAAATTCGCCCCAGGAGTCACAGTTTTACATAATGTTGTCTAGAAAAATCTGAAACAATTCTTCTTCTCTGAAACTACATGAGCTAGAGGTTTAATTTTACGCATTTACCATTAGCTTAGTCCTCTACCAAGTTTGTTTAAATGGCGACTCTGCAGTTCAAATTGACCACGCCCCAGCGATCACTTGTTTTACATAGACTTATATAGATAAAAATTGAAAACATCTCTTTCATTGAGGCCACAAGGTATAGCGCTCTCATATATTGCATTTAGTATAAAAGGTAGAGCTTCTAATAGTGTGTATGTACCATACGATTATGGTCCTCTATCAAGTTTGTTCAAATCGTGACAATGTGATCAAATTTGGCACCACTGTAGAGGTCGCATGTTTTACATAGACTTGTATAGGGAAAAACTTTAAAAGAGTTTCTTCTCTAAAACCACAGTTATACACTACTGATTATAAACGGATGTATACATCCATCCAACCAGTATCGGCCCCGGGGTCCATCCTCACTGGGAACATGTAGGCCATTGGAACTTTAAAACCGTTGAGATCCCACCATATAACATAATATACACTCATTGGACATGAACCATCTCACTAGCATTGCCCCCGGGGTCCATCCCCACCCCATTCGGACATAGTAAACATCCCTTAGGTCATAACATCGAAACCATTGAGATTTCCACCAAATACACCATCGACAGCGTAATCTCATTCTGTTATAAATTACAGGCTTTTTTAACAGTTTTCTCTTTGCCAAGATAATCAGGTGAGCTATTCAGTGCCATTTTGGTCCTCTTGTTTAATATTCCACACGCTTGTAGATGTACCGTGAATCCAACTATGGCCGTGCTTGCATCTTTTATTGCAACAGAAGTGCGTATGTCGGCATACGTATCTTGTCCAGATAAATATGTGTGACGCAATTTTTCAGTCAACTTAACGTCATCTCAACATAATTTGTCAGCATGCACAATTTTATGTCATCAAGTAGCTTTGTGGATGTTGTCCAAACAATATATTCAACTGTTATTCATTTTTATTAAGTTGTCCTGGCAAGATAAAAATGTAGTATATCAACATAAACTATGTCGAAATAGGATTGTTTTTTCGTGATATGTCGTTATATGTATGGTCGTAAACATCCCATCATCTGGGTGTACATTAAAGCTTCCACACATTTTTCAGATTGCTTTCCTTTCATTACGTTTCCCAGACATAACTTGCTAGTTTCGCGCATTTAATTTCAACGTCTCACTTATATCTGGGAATTACAAACATTGTCTGAATGAAGTCTTGATTAAGTAATCACATTTCTTTATTTGATTTATACTTATAAAGTGCTAAACGTATAATTCCAACATGATTTATCTTAATCAATGTTTTAAATACCTAATAAACTCCTGCGAAAGATGCAGTTTTATTTCATTCTTCAGCCTTGTTTGGAAACATAAAACTTCTCTTAAAGTACAGCATTTGTGATTGGAACAAAAGTCGGTATAAAAGTCGAACAGGAAACAGGATCAATATTCACAGAACACAGTCAGCCAAAAACACGGATGCAAAACCTATAAAACAACAAATAACAATTGCATGGAAAAACAGAATCAAAGTATGCGACAAAATACATCTTAAATCTTAGCTTCTAGGGTGCACCAAACCTACCATGTGGCCATCCCGATAAAACGAGACCGTGTAACTAAAGGAATACCCGCCAGGCTATATCCTCTAGCAAACTAGGTAGCATTAATTAAGGATTGTTTTTAATTTTTTGCGATGTTTTCGTATTATAACACGTCAATGATAGGTTACAAATTGTATACAACATGTGTGACCCATCATTCAATAACGTGTTATACTTCGATAACATCGCAACAAATGAAAAACAATCCTTTTAATTACAAACTTTTTTAATTACAAACTTATATCAATGATAATCTTTACTGACCTTACATTTTATTTCACATGCCCCAGTAAGCTCTAAATTAAATTAATTTCTGTTGAACCGATCAGCCAAATGTTTCTAGTGGCGTAGCTGCTTTTAAGCACTTCAGACCCTGGCTAGACATGCAGTTCTCAATTGCTTAATAGCTTAAAATTTGCCAGCTATCCCCTACTTTTTTTCAGCTGACAGGTGGACTAGCGGAAAAAGGTTTAAAATGTCGGTTGTTCTTATTGATTCAGCTTTAAAAAATAACATGACATTCTGAGTAAACAAACTCATAAATAGTGTTACGATTATAATATTAAGCTAAGTGTTTATCTTTACTGAGTATATTAATCTGTATTATGCTATTCCACGTCTAAATCCACTGTTTATTTACTTTCGCTCTGTGACGTTAACGGTTTAAAAAAAAGTGACGTAATGTAACGGTAACATTTTTCGATATCGCTACAAACTCAGGTGGCAAATTTTACCATTGTTTTTTTAGAAAGAACAATGTCTGTAAATGACATTTTCCATGATAGCAGTCTGGAACGGGTAGCCTATACTATATTAACAATAGGTGTGTCATTGCAGCCTGGCATCACTTTTTGGATTTTTGTTTTTGCACATTTATAATTTTTGATAATTGTTGATATACTTTTGACATATGCAATTAAGTTTATAATTCATATTATTTTAATACAGAATGAATAAGCTTTGTTTCCGCATTGCATTCTGCTTAAAATCACTATTGTGCTTAAAATTGGAAGTCAAATTACCCCACCCGCTATTGGCACAATTTTATGCATTAAGATTAGTAAATATTTGTTCACAATATATGTGTAAAATGAAAGAAACACTAATTCTGAACTTTTCTACGATGATTTAATTATTCTATTATGAATAAGGAATTGTTTTGATAGATTATTAATGAAAGTATGTACTATGCAACGTTCATGCCTTTGCTTGCATATATAAGTTCAGCAAGCCTGAACAGAGGATATAAGCATCGTACAGGAAGTGTAAGTCTTCCCTCAGAATAATTGCAACATCCGTATTATTTTAATTTTCTGATATATATATATTGCACAAAAGACAAAAACAGTCCAAAGGATCTAGATAAGAGAAATGTGAGTGTGTTCGCTTCTTATAAGTCCATTTTTAGGTGTATGCGTTATTCAATACGTAGTACGATTAAGACGTGTTGAATATGTATTACACATATAATAAAGACACGTAGCAATCGTTAACATATGCATACACAAAATCCAATTATATGTCTATTGTAATGCTTTTTAATTGCAATTTATGTCTATTTTAACGAAGTTTAACACAGTTTGAATTACCCCACCCACATCAATCGCAATAAAAAAGTATACATATGAAATTGGAAACTAGTATATGCATTTGCACAAAAACATCGAAGAAGAAGGTTAATACATAGACTACTGTACTAACTACTAACCATGGCAAGCAACTATTTGTTAGAATTGTTCAGTTGTTACAATAGTATCGTCGTATTCATTTGCATAAACATATTCTTTGCATTTTATTACAGTAATAACCTATTTTTGTGCATGCAGAAATAGTGCAGACTGAATAACAGTTACCTAAAACAGAGTGAAAGGTCATTGCCAATGACGGGGGTTGTTGCGACAATGCGACAAAGTCTAAAATACAGGGGTCTATGTACTGTCTTAAACTATCCCTCATTGATATCAGTATCAGTATTTACTTAATGTTTGTTGCTGACAAAAATATACTTTTACCTTTAGTTTTGTGGGTTAAAGACCAGTCCCAGAGAGATGGGAGCTATATGTAGGAATCCGAGAACATGCCATAATATTAATAACGAATAGATTACAATAGATCTTTAACTTGAAGGATAGATTCAGATAGACAGGACCGCACCCAGTTTACGTCCCATTCAGACGTACGAGGCTACCTCTGTCCCCACGCGGGAAAGTGTCTTGCCAAATAACACACTGACGATACTCAGTGGCGCCGTCGAGACTTGAACCTGAGTTATCCGGATTTCAAGTCCCTCGTGCTATCCACTGGGCCACAAGTTGTATGCGCTCAAGGAGGCTGAATGCGATGAAATGCATGAACCTAAAATGCTAAAACCTAATGATTGTGTTTGTCTTCGTGAAATGTGTTTTAAAGAGGGTCTACCTAAATTTGTTCGATTTTAATATAAACTAGTAAATATTCAATATTAGTACACGTTTATGTAGACATATGGGCATATGAATATTCTGTGATGAAACGTGTTTTTCCCCTCCTAAACCGCCTTTTTGGATTTAGATGAAACTTGGTAGGAAGCATCAGTATGATGTCTAGTTCTGCATATCCCTTGTGCATTTGTGACGGAGTTATTATGGCCCTTTGGCATTTTATCTTTAAATTTGTTGTCGCCGCTATTCTTCCTAAACCCAATGTTGGATTGAAATTAATATGTTCCCACCACAACCAGGTCAATATAAATAACCTTGACTAAGTTATTTAACACTGAAGTTTTATTTTATGTGACCGACAGCTCAAAAGCGTTGCATTCGTGTCCCATGGACATGTTTTCTAGTTTTACTATTGCTTTTGTATAAAAGCAGTTTTCCACAAATCCGTAATGTTATCGAAAAAATACTTCCAAACATATCTTAACAAGGTTGCGCACTATCCACTATCAAACTTATTTTAACTAGGTTGTCTACTGTGTAGTTGATGTGGTCGGGGGAGTGGGGGGAGTGGGGGGTGGGGAAGGTGGGTGACATATGTTTTTCTCAACAAAAAACAACTCTAGTTCCATTCTAATTTATAGGCGATTTACTTGGTTTGAACATGAGCTATGAGCTTCAGTTGGACAATAAAAATATTCGACAGACAAATGAGATTGGAAAAGCTTCACTAAAACAATGTCGAATCCAACTGAAAAAATCCGATCTTGTCAGTCAACCGTTTTTAAAACAATAATTGGTATTACATGATGGAGAAACAATTGTATTTTACCGTTTTCATGTATAATGGTCTAATCAATGACTTTTTCCCTGATAAAAACGTAGCTTGCGCACACCTTAAAATAGGGGTAGGGAAGGGGGGTTGCGGGGGGAGATGCGTAAGCCCATACATATTGATCTCCTTAAAATATACTAGAAAATAAGCTGACTTACACAATTAATCATTAAAATTGTTAAAATGGACTGAGACTTAGAACTGTTTTTGTATGTCTTTGTTTATGTCCATTATATCTTTAAAAGTTGCCACCAACCCCTTTAAATCTCAAATCCTGGATCCACCACTGAATATTAAATCTAATGAGTTTGCACTCATTATCCATAATATAGACATGGTATTTTTTGCTAAATGTACGTTACTTTATCACATCTCACGTTAACTCCGGTACGCGGTCTAATTCTATTTAAAATAAGTTATCTTCGCGCTCTACTTTAGGACGGAAATAAGTTGTGCATGTTTTAACGAGAGAACATGTCCGCATTAAGGAGAATAAATGCCAACAGTTCAACATGAGTTTCTGTTACCAGGTCACCAATACGTGGCTCCATTTTACACATACTGTTTGTCGTTTTCTTCAATAACATATACTAACATATTTTATTTAATAACCTTGTTTATGCATTTCAGTACATTTATTTTTATAATTATATTTAACGGAATAAGTCATTCATTAACATATACAAATTGCCATAAACAACTCAAGTATACAATACTGATGTTTCGTAGAATAAAGAATGTTAAGTAACTAAAACCTTATAACTAAACATGTATTGTAAAATATACAATAACAAATATTGAAATAAAATGATAACAGATACTATTAACGTTTCTGTATATATGCCCGAGATGGTCTGTGGTAGAAATGATTATACAATTTAATAGAATTTATTTCAGTTACACACAAGTATTTATCTTATTTTTGAACACACATTTAAACGTCACAGAAAAAAGAAAATTGACCATTTTTGGGTTGAGAAATTGGACAAAAATTGAATAGATGAACTACATTTTATAAAAAGAAGTCTGCAAAAAAAACAAATTAGGCAACTATTCAGAATGCGTGAGAACCTAGAACGTATGCATGTGAGCGTGATTTAACACAATAATGCGTGAGTTACACGCTCAATGGCCAATGTGTGAGACTTGACAGGTATGTGTTCGCCGAAATGTACATGGTAACCTAAGGGACCCCTTCCTTTAACTGGACCCTCTCCTATAAGTATAATCCCACTGGGAGCTCGACAGGTTTACAAGTGAGAAAGTGCCGATGCTTACGGATGGTAGGAGGTATACATTACTGGTTCTAAACAGGACACACACACACACACGCACACACACACACACACACACACACGACCGTCATATATAGCCTAAATATGTGCTGAACATGACGTAAACATCATTCAACCAACCATCAACCTATAACTGGAAAATGTGTCCATTGGACACGGATGCTCCATTTTAGCGCTGTCAGTCACCACAAGAATGAATAGTGTGTCAAGCTCATTCTCATTGACTTTTTTTTAGTATAAACATGTTTGTCCATGCCATGATTTACTAAATGAAAAATCAAACGGCCAGACAAGGGTAACACTGTATGCCATGCTCGCTTTTGTGGAGGGTATCATGGAGGGTCGACCTTACCTCCAGAGTATTCTGTTAATTTTGAATGCTGTCACTGGATCCGAGACGGAGTCTCGGTTGTCTCGGTTGAGGTATGATTGTTTTATCACATGTTTTGTTTCATTATGGTCTAGTCCGGGATCATTCTAAGAACAACTTTTGTGTGATTATACATTCAGGGCAGAGTTTCATGGTAGGGGGTAGAGGGGTGTGACAGTATGTAGCAGGGTACACGTAAATGGTCGATTACCAATACTGTTTTCTTCTTAGCTCAGAGGTTAAGGCGCTGGCACGGTAATAAGCATATGATTGTTTTTTAATCACAATGACGATACATGTAATTGATTTGAGTCAGAGACCTTGGTAATACAGTGGATAAGGTGTTGCACCTAAGAGCTTGGATCGACCCCTGGTGATGGCATGTCTGATGGGAATAGTTATATCCATCTCATCTCCATCTGAGATAGTTGTTCCAATCAATAAACCCATAGTTTATATTGTTTGAGTCTATAATCCAAATGACCTTACAGACTGTCAGTCATATGTTTTTGGGTGGGGAAGGCGGGAGGTTCGGGAGTGGTCGGAGGGATAATAGCCTATGGTGATTATTTTTTTCGGGAAAACACGGTATTGTGATTGTTGCAATGTTTTTAATAAAATTATAATTTAAAAGATCTATCATGTTACCGATTTATTATAAACATTTAGCTGCTGATTGACATTTTTATAAGCTAATTTCAGAATTTATCACGCAGTGAGCTGACCTCTGTTTCATATGCCGTGTAACAGCACTACACCAAACAACTTTCGAAACGCTTGCGTAAACTAGTGACCAAAAGTGTTTTGGGGTAGCAAAGAGTACTTTTTTCAAATTTTCTTGAAAATTGAAGTACTGCTGGAGGAAGGATTAAACTCATCGTTCATGTTCTTGTCTTTTTTGTCGCTGTTAAAATCTCCATAAAAATTGAATTACAAAATAAAATAATTGAAGTCTATCGATAAACAGCCGACATTTTCCTATCTCACTGATTTTCCGTCGGAGATAATTTTTACAATAACACAACATAGACGAGACATTTTTTAAAAAGTAGAATATGAAAATAATGGTTATTTTATAAGGCAATGGCTTCTATAAATTTTTTAAGAATTTTAATAATAAAAAAGTGATTTTAAACGTGGTTTGCTGGAAGCACCCTGTTGAAAAAATCTCATTATTTCCGCGTGAAATTGTATGGACGGTCATAAAACGTTTTTGTTTTTTTTAGTAGAAAAAGATACTTTTTCTAAATTTTAATGATATTTTTCCGGTTTGTGGAGGAAGAGTTTTTCTTTCGTCTTTTTTGAACGAATTGTAATTATCAATTTGATTAACAGCTCAAATATCACTTAAAATTTCGAAACAGTCTGCGAATTTATGTACTAAGTGGTGTAAGCGCGAAAACGCAGATAAACATGCCCTTACTGCTTGGATGAAAACTCTGAAAATATTGAATTACATATTTTATTTTACGAATCAAATCCATCCCTACTTCCACGGCCGTCTTTTTACAATTTACGATACCTTAAGAACGGTATTCAGAATCCGCATACTAAATTTGTTCCAGTTCCTGTAGACAAAGCTTCCAACAATATGATTGTAGTCTGACGATTACATAATACTTTGAATGCCGAGCTAGCGAGTACATCTGCTTATTTAACCACATCTTTACTGAAGAAGGAAATGTTTTCCTAGCATGTGACCTTAATGGCGACTATAAAGGTTTCTGAAATTCCTCGATTAAAGCAAATGTTATTAATCATTGCAGAAAGGCTTTTGAAAACTCGAGAATTAATATGTTTTGAACTATCCTTGATAAACTACGGTGTAAGCATTTTCATGCCTCTTCTCTAAGCACCTACGACTTTTCCACACTATATACTACTCTACCACATAATCTAATCTAAGATAAATTGCTTCAGCTTCAGCATTATTACCTTCTCGATAACATCTTTATAAGATACGGTAGAACTGTTTACCGTGAGGTTGTTGGTATTCCTATGGGTAATAACTGTGCGCCACTTGTCGCGAATTTGGTTTTGTAATGCTATGAAAGAGATTTATGTTGAGTATGTCACCTGCTAGCCAGAGTGAGGTTATTGATGTGTTTAATAATACATCTCGATATCTAGATGACATACTCAATATTGATAGTCCATTCTTTGCTCATACGGTTATTAACATTTATCCACCAGAGCTCATGTTGAATACAGCCAACAGTTCGGACAGTGAAGCAGCATTCCTCGATCTTCATCTCTCGATTTCTAATGATTTCATACATACTAAAATCTATTGTATGACTTCAACTTTAACATCGTTAACTATCCACACCTGGATGGGGATGGGGATGTACCTCGTGCTACATCATACGGTGTTTATATCTCCCAGCTCATTCGTTTTGCTAGAGCTTGTAATGATGTTATAGACTTCAATGATTTCAATGATCGGAATCAAGCTATTACAAGTAAGCTTCTTCAGCAGGGTTTTCGTTATCACAAACTACGTAGATTTTTCTCAAAATTCTACAGCCGCAACAAAATCCTACTGGAGAAGAACACCAACCTTAAAACTCTTCTGCGACTTGCGACTAGGAATATCACAACCCTTATTTTATGGAGATGTGGTCTATAATATTCGTAAGTTAAAGGGATCTGGCGGATTTTCTTTACACAATTAATCAGGAAGTTCGTCAGAAAAGGGTAGGACCCTTTAGTATTACAACGCACTGCGTGTTTAGTGATTGACTGCTGTACAGTCTGTCACTATGCTTCAATTTTCCCTAGTGCGATGACTGACATCCTCGTTCCAAGATGGCCGCCTCCATATATTTTTCTTTACAATGTATTAATAGGTCTCTATTGTATATGGATTGTTAACCTTATAATTATTTTGACTTTTTAAAAAAGAAAACAACAACAATAGAGCAGTATTAAATAAGTCCTGTTTGAAAATTGTGCACCGACCACATTAAAAATAACGAACAATATTGCCAAATATGCATATCTAACATAATAATGTGAAATAAGTTTTAAATAAAATGATTTATAAGCATAAAAAGTCATGTCACGTACATATTATATTTTAGGCTTGAAACCTAATTCATAGTTAACAAAATGTACACACTTGTATTACCTGTGTAACTGGTGCTTTCATTTTACCCACTCGCCAAGTTATCCAGAGAAAAACTATTATGTATAGTTATTACTGCTAGAATGAAGAGAAAGGCAGTTGGTTTATGAAGCAAGCATACTAATCTGTGCATACACTGCCACATATAATGCCAATTAAATGTTCTGTAGCATTATTATGTTATGGCACCATATGCAGGCCCAAACTCTGTTGATAAAGCCATATCATACATGATGTTACAGTAATCTTCCATTGTCAGAAGCTGGTGTTGTGTCACGATATGACAAGCATCTGCACTATTCATGAACACTGTGAGCATTGTTTGATCACCATTTATTAAATAGCACAAACTATGCATTAAACGTATATGAGTTTGTTATCTAGTTGCCCTCCTGGTTATGTTTTAAATACAAGTAAAGATCCCAAAGCGACACACACAAACATGTGGGAAAAGTAGCAAACTCGGTTTAGTGAGTCTGTTTCATGAAATGCGAGATTTCCCATACAACGTAATATATTCATATCTAGATTCGGGCGCACCCCTTACATTTCCATGATTTGTATACAGTCATTGCTGTTACTTTGCTATGAGTGCAATGGCTTTTACTTTCTGTGTCTTTTGTTACTACTTAAATTTCTTCTACCTCTGTTTTTAAAGACCCCTTTTCGGCAGTGAAAGGATTATAGAATATATGTTGTCTGTGTCTATATTCTTGTTGGTGCGTTCCTAAGAGCACTGTGGTTCTTTTATAGCAGTGTTTCACTTAGCTATACAACTACATGTACTTCGAAAATATACTGAAAGAAATAAGTTTAGCACATAAATAACATGGTAAATCCCATTGAGCAGATTCAAGGCTATGTGCTTCAGCCGCCATTAACAATAGAATTAACATAATTAACAAGTATATGCAGGACATTATTTTTAAACAATATCTGCGAAAAAGGTAGCAACATGTTTTAATTTACCTTCTTTACAGAAATTATAATTTCGTTTTTATTTCAATATAAAAGGAGATAATTTTAATGTCAGTTGTTTTTACGTTTTATCACTCAAAACCCAGAATAGTTATTTAATAAAGTTTATCCCTGTTCTTGATAATATTCTTATTTTTTAATATGAAAAATGTTGTTTTATATAAATGGGAGATAACTCTGACACTTACTTTTAATCACACATAATAAGTGAAAACAAGAACACCTTCTGACATGCCAAAGCTATCAAATGCTTCACATTATAAAATAAACATTCAGTTTCTTTAAGATAGATATGCAAAAGACCGTGCAAAACTTATTTCTTTCAGTATAGCATCAGGTGAAGATGCTCATTTTATAAGAGCTACCATGTGACATTGTCATTGAATACTCGTTAAATTTGTATCTAATGTATTTCCGCTCGTGTTCCTTCCTTATACCAGCTAGCTTAAAATATTATAATATTGCTAAGATACAGTAGGCTATGGTAATATGGTGTATTGTATTTAGAAAGCAAGTCTCATCTGCTCTAGATGGATAAATGGATCATTCTATGGACCAATTTATTTCAAGCGCAAAACAAAACAACTTTGAGTAGAATGTGTCCAAACTTTTCAGATATAAAGGGCATAATTTTTGCCATATAAGTATTCCTTATGATAATATGTTCACGTAAATAGTGTTGAATTAGTGTCATGTACTATATGGTTGACAATGCCCTTTGCTAAAATATGCATTTGGTTGAAAATTGAACTTAACCTATTCATTTTTTATTTGTTTTAAAGATGGCGGACCAATAGTCCTTAACATTACGAAGTAAATACTGTTAAAAGCAAGACACCGTCTATGCCTTTCTGTCGATATATACCCATGCAATGAAATGCTCAGATATATACATGTGTGTTTATTTTTATTCCCAAAAAAGGACATTTTCGTTTTGGACTGGATGACCTGGATGACCTCTGCGGCAAGAATACATTATTTTGAAACTTGACAATCAATATTGTCCTTACGATATTGCAAGCTAAATTCAGTTCATAGAATAATGTTTTAAAACCGTCATACATGTATATATCATTACTTGTATTTATATTGAAGCAAACACTTTCTGAACATATTTTAAAGAAAGACCCAATTAATGTTTAATTAATGTCGTCTCGTCTCAACGTCATTTAAACCCATTTATGGTAAAACATCGATATAAATGCAAACTGATTGTACGGTTCACACGCTCTGTATCTGTCGGAGCATAAAAAACACACTTGCGTCAGAAAAAGAAATCTGATGCAATAAAATGTCCATTACTAGATTTTTATTACAAATAATCGAACGCCACCCTTAATGCATTTCATTGAATATGTATATAGTATAGACACCAATGCATTGACGGAAGTGTTTTTAATGGCTCATCAACACATTATAGTTATTTCGAGCCGCCGCAGACAGAGGGGAAGGATACATAGAGACCACCGCAGCACCTGATATCAGCCCCTGATACCAATAGAATGTTTGTCATAAACAAATTACTCAGATTTGGTATCAGTGAACTCTGTTTTTAAAGGATTTACATTAAATTATTTTGGTAATACACTTGCTTGAGTTGGGTTTCTTTTGTTAGGCCATATTTTCCTTAAAACAAACTTTAGTAGCTGTGTATGTCCTTGTCGATGTGGAATAGTTAACAAGTTTAGTCTCGGCAGTTTTAAGCGTAACTGTAGGATACTTTTTTGTCTCATTTGATTCTTCAAACAAGACACGCAATCTGTAAAATATCGTTATTTACAACAGTACTGAATGAAACTAATGTCATGGATTTAGTCTGATCACTGACATTTCTTTATGTGACGTGACATATCCTACATTTACATTTAATGGGACCCGTGGTTTAAATAAATGGGCTGGGTATTATATTGTCACGAAACATCGCTATCGCCAAATGACATTTCAGCAATTTCTTCAAGAACTTCGTTATACATGTTTCGCATGAGCTAGTATATTCCAAAGTAATGCAGTTTGACTGTGTTCTGTGAAAGCTACATTCCCTGTTTGATTGTTATACCTGCTTTGTTTGCATCTTTTGGTAAACATGCAACATGGAATGACTAGTTTGCATAGCAATAAGACCAAAAGAAGGATTATGGTATATTGTGTTAAAAAAATGCTGGAATTTGAGAGAATGTCTTTTCTTTCTTACACAATTAAATATCATTCATGAGTGATTGTGAAGTCCAACTCAAGATTTATTCATTTTTCTTTCATACACAATTAAATATCTACCACTAATAATAATAATAATAACTTTATTATAAGAAGGAAAATATTAAGACATATCATTTACAAAAAATACAAGTCTTGTTTACAATATGACCATCTATAAAACTACACAATGTAACAATAAATGCATAAAGAGAAAGATAAAACAATACATGCATCATTATATAACCTCAACTAGACAGACACATTTATTATACTTGTAATGTAAGGTTACAAAATACAACGGAGTTTCATTCTTTCATTAAAAGAAAGGATTTGTCTTTAATCTTAAATGTAATTAAAGAATGTGAAGCTCGTATGTCAACGGGAATCATGTTCCAAACTACCATTCCAGAATATCAAAAAGTACGTTTAAGAATATTTGTTCTAGGTTTTAAATGAGCTATATCCTGCCTAGCAGCAGATGTTAAGTTATAATTTGAATTTGTAGAGAAGGTTATTAAATTGGTTATGTAAACCGGAGTTAACTTGTTAAGTGATTTATAAATCACAACTTCTGTGTGATAATTACAAAGATAACGATAAAGATGTTTATGAAGTTTCATTAACATAGGGCAAATACCGCTCAAGTTATGGTTAAGATCATGTTACAGGCTGACGTGTAACGTACGGAAGACGAAGTCAGACTACGGGAAAAGTGATCCGTAATGCCATATTGTGATGGATGAAACTATTTTTGACATGACATCAGATTTTTTGTTTGGCGCTTGACGTCATTATGGGCACATTATATGCTATTTATGACGATCGCTTTTTAGAGGTGGAGGCAAACCCTCCAATTATTCCTGGGTAGAACCGGTATAGATCTAAATCAGCCGTAAAATCGATACTTTCTCACTTACAAGTCGAGCTCCCAGTGGAATTCGGACCCGAAACCGTCAGAGGGGAGAAGGTTTTGTATTAATCGTCTTTCCTCTCGACCACGGAAACAACAATGGAAATAGTTATGGTAAAATGCATCCATAACGACCGCTTTTTTTGTGAAATGTATCGTTTCCGCAAAGGTCATGCAGATGCTGAAACAAACACATGACGTCGACGTCAGCAACATATTATGAATATTCTTTCACTGTTAAATCCCAATCTTTCACCAACATAAATGCAATAAAAAGGTCTAACCGAAGATGTTGCATTTCCAAAAGGCAGTCTACACAAAAGCACGCATTCAAAACAGCCAACAAGTGTATGGATAAATGAGTATGAGAGGTAAAGTACGGGTCACCAAAAAAACCTAAGCGGATTGACAGAGGAAAGGTCAGCAGCAAAAAAAACGATGAGGATTTAAACCGAAATCTAGGAACTGTGCTAATATTATGTGTTTACCATACATTTACATCAAATAGTCCCTGGTGTATTGAGTTTTCAAGAACGTATAAACATATCTTATTCTACAAAATGGACCAAATGACAAACAGATTGGACGCTGTGAAATTTAGCTGATTTTCATGTGGGACAGTGCGAACATTTCACAAAATTTAATTCTCCTTCTGATGATAACATTTTCCTTACTCTATCATTTAAATAAAAAAAGGAGTTCAATGGAAATTTTTACGATGTCAAACCTTGATTTTTAAGAGAAAAGCTAAAAAATATGAGATTTTCATCTTTAAACAGTTTTTTATACAATGTCTTATGTTGAAAATAAAAACGAATGATTATAATCCATTTTGATATTCATTATGCATTTTTTGAATGAATTCTCATCAAAATCAATGAATCAATGAGCGATGAGACAGAAGGAAACGTTAAGGTGTCACGTGATATATGTTGGCTACTTCATTGGTTCAGATAGAAAGTTTTCTATCTGTTCATAAATATGTCTGTGTCTACAAATACTATTTCAAAATTGTCATAAGGGAAACGAATGCATTTCTATTAAGATGTCAACGGGAACATTATTGTCTTGGGTAACAAAATACGTGCTTAATGTCAAGAAAAAACAACAACATTCTTCTAAAAATCAAAAGCGTTAATTTAGTTTTCCAATGGTTTCACTAAATCCAATTGGTCTGATATCGTGATTTATGTTACTTAACGTTTCATACACTTTAAAGAATAGTTCAGTTCATACCATTGTAGCAAACCATGTTTTATACCACTGTAGCGAAGCGATTGTTTCATACCAATGCAGCTTAGCGTTTATTCCATACCACTGTAGCAAAACGTTTGTTTCATACCACTGTAGTGAAGTGCTTGTTTCATACCACTGTAGCTAAACGTTTGTTCCATACCACTGTAGTGAAGCGCTTGTTTCATACCACTGTAGTTAAGCGCTTGTTTCATACCACTGTAGCTAAACGTTTGTTCCATACCACTGTAGTGGGGCGCTTGTTTAATACCACTGTAGCTAAACGTTTGTTTCATACCACTGTAGTGAAGCGCTTGCTTCATACCACTGTAGCTAAACGTGTGTTCCATACCACTGTAGTGAAGCGCTTGTTTCATACCACTTTAGCCTAGCGTTTGTTCCATACCACTGTAGTGACGCGCTTGTTTCGTACCACTGTAGCTAAACTTTTGTTTCATATCACTGTAGCTTTGCGTTTGTTTCATACCACTGTAGCGAGTCGCTTGTTTCATACCAATGCAGCTTAACGTTTATTCCATACCACTGTAGCTAAAAGTTTGTTTCATACCACTGTAGTGAAGCGTTTGTTTCATACCACTGTAGCGAAGCGCTTTTTCATACCAATGCAGTTTAGCATTTATTCCATACCACTGTAGCTAAACGTTTGTTTCATACCACTAGAGCGGAACGTTTGTTTCATACCGCTGTAGCGAAGCACTTATTTCATACCACTGTAGCTTATCCTTTATATCATATCAGTCACCAGTGTAGCTTAGCATTTGTTTCGTACCACTGTAGTGAAGCACTTGTTTCATACCATCGTACTTGTTTCATACCATCGTAGTTTGAGTTTACTTCATACCACCGTAGCTTAACATTTGTTTCATATCATCGTAGTCTAGCGTTTATTTCATATCACCGTAGTTTAACGTTTGTTTCATATCACCGTAGTTTAACATTTGTTTCATATCACCGTAGTTTAACGTTTGTTTTTATAACTGTAGCTTAAAGCGTTTGTTTTATAACTGTAGCTTAGCGTTTGCATAATACCACCGTAGTTTGGCGTTTGTTTCATACCACATGCGTGTTTCTTACTACTGTAGAGAAGCGTTTAAACGTTTGTTTCATACCACTGTAGCAAAGCGTTTGTTTCATACCACTGTAGCAAAACGCTTGTTTCCTACCACTGTAGCAAAGGTTTTTTCATACCACTGTAGCTAAACGTTTGTTTAATACCACTGTAGTGAAGCGTTTGTTCCATATCACTGCAGCTAAACGTTTGTTTCATACCACAGTCGTGTTTCTTACTACTATAGAGAAGCGTCTATTCAAAACCACTGAAGCTTAACGTTTGTTTCATACCACTTTAGCAAAGCGTTTGTTTCTTACCACTGTAGTGAAGCGTTTGTTTCATACCACTGTAGTGAAGCGTTTGTTTCATACCACTGTAGCTAAACGTTTGTTACATACCACTGTAGCAAAGCGTTTGTTTCACACCACTGTAGCTAAATGTTTGTTTCACATCACTGTAGCTAACTGTTTGTTTCACATCACTGTAGCTAAACGTTTGTTTCATACCACTGTAGCTAAACGTTTATTTTTTACCACTGTAGCTAAACGTTTGTTATATACCACTGTAGCAAAGCGTTTGTTTCACACCACTGTAGCTAAATATTTGTTTCACATCACTGTAGCTAAATGTTTGTTTCACAATGTAGCTAAACCTTTGTTTCATACCACTGTAGCTAAACGTTTGTTTCATACCACTGTAGCTAAACTTTTATTTCATACCACTGTAGCTAAACGTTTGTTTCATACCACTGTAGCTAAACTTTTATTTCATACCACTGTAGATAAACGTTTGTTTCATACCACTGTAGCAAAGCATTTGTTTCATACCACTGTAGCTAAACGTTTGTTCCATACCACTGTAGCTAGACGTTTGTTTCATACCACTATAGCAAAGCGTTTGTTTCACACCACTGTATCTAAAAGTTTGTTTCATTCATACCTACCACAGTCGTGTGTCTTACTACTATAGAGAAGCGTTTATTCCAAACCACTGTAGCTAAGCGTTTGTTCCTAGCACTGTAGCTAAACGTTTGTTTCATACCACAGTCGTGTTTCTTACTACTATAGAGAAGCGTTTATTCCAAACCACTGTAGCTAAACGTTTGTTTCATACCACTGTAGCAAAGCGTTTGTTTCATACCACTGTAGTGAAGCGTTTGTTTCATACCACTGTAGTGAAGCGTTTGTTTCATACCACTGTAGTGAAGCGTTTATTACATACCACTGTAGCTAAACGTTTGTTTCATACCACTGTAGCAAAGCGTTTGTTTCACACCACTGTAGGTAAATGTTTGTTTCACATCACTGTAGCTAAATGTTTGTTTCACATCACTGTAGCTAAACCTTTGTTTCATACCACTGTAGTTAAACGTTTGTTTCTTACCACTGTAGCTAAACGTTTGTTTCATACCACTGCAGCAAAGCGTTTGTTTCACACCACTGTAGCTAAATATTTGTTTCACATCACTTTAGCTAAATGTTTGTTTCACATCACTGTAGCTAAACCTTTGTTTCATACCACTGTTGCTAAATTGTTATTTCATACCACTGTAGCTAAACGTTTGTTTCATACCACTGTAGCAAAGCATTTGTTTCATACCACTGTAGCAAAACGTTTGTTTCTTACCACTGTAGCTAGACGTTTGTTTCATACCAATGTAGCAAAGCATTTGTTTCATACCACTGTAGCTAGACGTTTGTTTCATACCACTATAGCAAAGCGTTTGTTTGGTTTAAACATATTTTATTTCGAATTCGTGCATAAATACATTTAACAGTATATGAAGTAAAGGATTGGAACGAAAGAAAACTTATAAAGTTCCTCTCCTTGGAAAACGTGTTTACAATTCAAGTATGTATTAATAGCTACGGAACATACATATATATGAACCAACTGGTAGAATTATTATAAATGTTTCACACCACTGTAGCTAAATGTTTGTTTCACATCACTGTAGCCAAACGTTTGTTTCATACCACAGTCGTGTTTCTTACTACTATAAAAAAGCGTTTATTCCAAACCACTGTAGCTAAGCGTTTGTTCCATACCACTGTAGCTAAACGTTTGTTTCATACCACAGTCGTGTTTCTTGCTACTATAGAGAAGCGTTTATTCCAAACCACTGTAGCTAAACCTTTGTTTCATACCACTGTAGCAAAGCATTTGTTTCATACCACTGTAGTGAAGCGTTTGTTTCATACCACTGTAGTGAAGCGTTTGTTTCATACCACTGGAGCCAAATGTTTGTTTCATACCACTGTAGCTAGACGTTTGTTTCATACCACTGCAGCAAAGCGTTTGTTTCACACCACTGTAGCTAAACATTTGTTTCACATCACTGTAGCTAAACGTTTGTTTCTTACCACTGTAGCTAAACGTTTTTTTCATACCACTGTAGCATAGCATTTGTTTGACACCACTGTAGCTAAATATTTGTTTGTTATCACTGTAAGTAAATGTTTGTTTCACATCACTGTAGCTAAACATTTGTTTCATATCACTGTAGCTAAATGTATGTTTCACATCACTTTAGCTAAACCTTTGTTTCATACCACTGTACCTAAACGTTTGTTTCCTTACCACTGTAGCTAAACTTTTATTTCATACCACTGTAGCTAAACGTTTGTTTCATACCACTGTAGCAAAGCATTTGTTTCATACCACTGTAGCTTAACGTTTGTTCCATACCACTGTAGCTAGACGTTTGTTTCATACCACTGTAGCAAAGCGTTTGTTTCACACCACTGTAGCTAAATGTTTGTTTCACATCACTGTAGCTAAACGTTTGTTTCATACCACTGTAGCTAAACATTTGTTCCATACCACTGCAGCTAAACGTTTGTTTCATACCACTGTAGCAAAGCGTTGTTTCATACCACTGTAGTTGAATGTTTGGTTTACATCACTGTAGCTAATTGTTTGTTTCACATCACTGTAACTAAACCTTGGTTTCATATCACTGTAACTAAATGTTTGTTTCACATCACTGTAGCTAAACCTTTGTTTCATACCACTGTTGCTAAACCTTTGCTTCACACCACTGTTGCTTAACCTTTGTTTCATACCACTGTAGCTAAACGTGTGTCCCATATCACTGTAGTTAAACGTTTATTTCATACCACGGTAGCTAAGCGTTTGTTCCATACCACTGTAGCAAAACGTTTGTTTCATACCACTGTAGCTAAACGTATGTTCCATATCACTGTAGCTAAACGTTTATTTCATACCACGGCAGCTAAACGTTTGTTCCATACCACTGTAGCAAAACGTTTGTTTCATACCACTGTAGCTAAACGTATGTTCCATATCACTGTAGCTAAACGTTTATTTCATACCACGGTAGCTAAACGTTTGTTCCATACCACTGTAGCAAAACGTTTGTTTCATACCACTGTAGCTAAACGTATGTTCCATATCACTGTAGCTAAACGTTTATTTCATACCACGGTAGCTAAATGTTTGTTTCATATCACTGTTGCTAAACGTTTGTTTCATACCACTGTAGCCAAACGTTTGTTTCATACCACTGTTGCTAAACGTGTTTCATACCACTGTAGCTAAACGTTTGTTTCATATCACTGTAGCTAAATGTTTGTTTCATATCACTGTTGCTAAACGTTTGTTTTATACCACTGTAGCTAAACGTTTGTTTCATACCACTGTAGCTAAACGTGTTTCATACCACTGTAGCTAAACGTTTGTTTCATACCACTGTAGCTAAATGTTTGTTTCATACCACTGTAGCTAAACGTTTGTTTCATACCACTGTAGCTAAACGTGTTTCATACCACTGTAGCTAAACGTTTGTTTTATATCACTGTTGCTAAACGTTTGTTTCATACCACTGTAGCTAAATGTTTGTTTCATACCACTGTAGCTAAATGTTTGTTTCATACCACTGTAGCTAAACGTGTTTCATACCACTGTAGCTAAACGTTTGTTTCATATCACTGTTGCTAAACGTTTGTTTCATACCACTGTAGCTAAATGTTTGTTTTATACCACTGTAGCTAAATGTTTGTTTCATACCACTGTAGCTAAACGTTTGTTCCATACCACTGTAGCTAAACGTTTGTTTCATACCACTGTAGCTAAATGTTTGTTTCATACCACTGTAGCTAAATGTTTGTTTCATACCACTGCAGCTAAAGGTTTTTTCATATCACTGTAGCTAAATGTTTGTTTCATACCACTGTAGCTAAATGTTTGTTCCATACCACTGTAGATAAATGTTTGTTTCATACCACTGTAGCTAAATGTTTGTTTAATACCACTGTAGCTAAATGTTTGTTCAATACCACTGTAGATAAATGTTTGTTTCATACCACTGTAGCTAAATGTTTGTTTCATACCACTGTAGCTAAAAGTGTTGCTTACCGCTCTAGCTAAGCGATTGTTTTGTAGCATATAACATTTTACTATTGAATATGTAACCTATATTTAAAGACTTTAATAAATAACACGATATTTAATTGTAGCAAATATGTGTAAAGGTACGATATTTTGACCGAATTTGCTTTACGTTAAATACTTTAAGTGTTTACGGTAATGTTCCTGATTTAGATAAATCTGAAATTAACTATTAATTCAACTGTGAAGCTATAAAAATGCGTAACAAATAAAATAATCCTCGTAAAATTCAATTATCATTGAGGCGATGCTTTTTCCATAAAACGTCTGAAGATCTTTCCGAACTATAATTATTATTCTATCTGTTGAGGCTAGTCCAAACTTGTTTTATCAAGTTTTGAGAAATTGATTATGGCATCTGAGACATGTTTGAAGGAAAATAGTTGTATTGCTCCAGAACATGTCTGCAGGAGTTTGACCGTGCTGAAGAAGGACGTCTAGATGTTCTGTAACAATGACGAGTGTCCAAGTACAGGGTGTCCAAAAAAACGGGTACCTAAAATAAACATCTGTTACTTTTATATTTCGTAAGATCAATTAACAGAACGTTATACAAGTGTACACAATTTAACTTCCCTTTACACTTATAACATATATTTGCAATAGATGGCGCTAAACAGGAAATGACGTCATAAATACTTGATGATGTCATTTTCAAATAGTTTGCTGTCATCATTCATAACAATGGCTTCTAATGAAAACAAATTAGTTTCTGAACGCTCTCAATCCTATATACTAAGAAAACAGGGCTTCACAATTAATGAAATAATGAAGATCTTAAATAAATCAAAACAATTTGTGATAAAGTCGACAAAAAGAGGCGAAAGTGATGAATTTCAGAGAAAAAGAGGGAGTGGAAGACCAATAAAACTATCCTCAAAAATCATAAAGGAGCTGTCAAAGTCTAAATATAAACGAGGATCTTCAACAACGAGCAACATGCTGAAAGGAAAAGGTGTAGATATATGTAAGTCATCTAGACATAATTATCTCAAAAAATCACTTGGTTTGAATTGAAAGAAGAAAAAGCCACTTCTGACAGAGCAGCAGCAAACGGCTTAGATTTGCCAGGGCCTACCGTCACTTAACTGCAGGGGACTGGGAGAACTTTGTTTTGAGTGATGAATCCCCTAAGTATTTATTCTATGAACAAAATAGACATAATGATGTAATATGGGGCAGCCAAGAGGACATGCGTGCGTATAAGCGTTTATTTATCCTCGCTGTATTGCACTAAGCATTTTAGCGAGCAGACCTAGGTTTTAAGTCTCATCCGAAGGACTGGTAAGGTAGGAAATACTTTTGAAATATTTCGGTAATTAACCCAAATTCGGTCCTGGCTGGGATTGAACGCGCGATCCCTGGGTTACTAAGCCGCAATGCTAACCATTACACCACGGCGCTACCTATCCAAGAGGACAAGGTTCGATTTGTTAGAAAAGTCTAGAGAAGTGCGTATGTAACATATGGGGAGACATGTCAGCAAGTGGTTTATCGAGCCTTCACATAATGCCAACAGGTCAAACGGTTACAACTTCACACTACGTGAAGGAAATATTGGAAAAGGAAGTGAAACCTTTGCTGTGTCGAAAGAAGTCAGGAAACATCACCGAGAACATTATGGTAAAAGACTCCCCTCTCTTCTACGTCCCTCTCGCATATTTTCTCTACAATCCTACTTAAAATGTGTTCAATGAAATGCTAAATACTGCACTTGGTTTTTAATTAAAAACAAAATATAGCATCCCAGTTCTATTTTATGTGATTGACTCCGCTAAAGTGATATGTGTACCATGAACAGGGCTTTTTATACCTTATGTGCATCCCAGTTCTATTTTATGTGATTGACTCTGCTAAAGTGATCTGTGTACCATGAACAGGGCTTTTTATACCTTATTTAACAGAGACCTCTAAAAGGCCTCTTTCCCAACTGAGAACTTGACTGTTTTTTCCCCAATTGTGGCAGAATTTTTCCCAATCAGAAAGCAGCAGTGTCTCAGAATTTGAGAAAAAGCATTAATTCTGCAATGTGTTTTTGTCTGTGGAGTCAGTTCTGACTGTGAAATCAGTAATTATAATGAGAAATAAGCTCGCTTTTTTTCCCAAAATGGACAGGCCTGGGCCTCTTCGCAATTTTGTGGAAAAAAGCCCCGATGAACACATTTTCTATGTAATAGTACATAGAAATAAAAATTGAATACATATATAAATGATTCCTGCATCTTACATATTCTGACCTGAAATGCGAATCTTGGTTGGATGAGGTGAGGTTGGAGGAGCTCACCAAAACAAGATGGATTTCATAGAGGTTTGTAAGCAGAACTTATTTGTATGGTGGGGAAGCATTTCACATCAATGCCAAAAAATATAAAATAATAATAATAATTACATAAATCTAGTTAAAACACCTGGAAGCCTTGTCTTGAAAAGTGAAACTGAGAGACAGTATTAAAGCATGAAAAGGATCTTAAACAATAGACACGTCCCCAGTATTAAAAAAACAAAAACATTTGGTAAATATTTTTAGTAAATTTTATATTAAATAAGACCAAATTAAATATACAGGTCTGTGTTTACTGTAACAAGACCAACTCCCTTAATACACTGCTGACTCCTCTTTTTATTGGGAATAAAATAATAATCAGTTATTCTGCTGTCTCCACTTTTTATTGGGAATAAAATAATAATCAGTTATTCTGCTGTAAAAAATAATATAATCTGTTTTAATATGTTTAAGCCTGCAGCTAGTCAAATATTTCTTTATTTAATGTTCTTGTGGTCTAAATATAATTCATGGAGTAAAAACAATGATAACAAGTAAATATTTGATACCAAATAAATATACTGACCCACTTTTATTGACAATGATATGTAAACAAAGGTTTGATTTTCTTTGGCCTGTATAGGTTCTATATAAAATACATATTTTGTGTATTATTAAAAGTGATCACGTTTTAGTATTTCATGTACATCAGATATTTAAAGACATCACACCAGAATCAAAAGATCACGGACATTTTACAGTTAGAGACGATCACAAACGTGTTAATCCTCTACTGTGGAAAATAGTTATTGAGGCCCTGACATAATTTTATATAAGACTACAATGTGCGATGTTTCTTACAATTGCTAAATGTTCATTTTACTGTTTGGAATAGAAACATGTAAATATGGCATTTGATGGGAAAAAAAGTTAAAGTGCGTCGTCATGTACACGATAGAAATGCAAGCATAAATTAATGTGTACGCGAGCAGTGAAAATACACAGAACATCAAAATGACACGTGGCACGTGTCTGTGTCTATGGAAAAAAAAGAAAAACATATCTTCAGGCGCTAAATGTAGGCACGGCAAAACCTGGTCTGTTCAATTGTATGACAAGGTTGGACCTGTAAAACTCACGTGCAATATGCAATGAGAAATTGCAAGGGTGATAAAGACAATTTAAAATCTATGTTAGAGAATATTGTGCCACAGTATGAGAACATCCATGACAAGTGTGAACCAGCATCCAGATGTAAAACAGATAAAAATTACGAGCCAAGTCGTATTATCATAACAGACCCTTTTTCAAAACAGCTTTTATTATCGACAATCAAAAGTTTTGACGTTTACAAAACTCCTCAGAATTACATTTTTAGTATGGACTCTTATTTAGTGGAATCTTTTAATAACACACTAAACATTTTTCACGACAAAGGGCTAGGTTCTTGTGGTGATATATAGTACATTTTAAAAGCAAACTTAGCTGTGTGTCATTGGAATGAAAACATTAGTTTCGACAATGCACGGCGATCATCCTTTGGATACCGAATTGAATTCGGTTAAGATGGGACAGTCTATTGTTCTGAAAGACTGTATTTGGAGACCATTTTAGAAGACCCAATTAATGTAAGTTTACACATAATTATTATTAAATTAACAATATAATATATGTTGTCTTAAACTTAACCAATATCAATACTAAAAACATTGAAATTAAATCATGCTGGTACTGTTACACATAAAATTTAGAAATAATTAAATCGGATTTAAAAGTGTTTGTCGGAGCCTCATAATATAACGGTACATACCAATCTCCAATTTTGCATGAAATTCTCGTACTTCTCACAATGCATGAAAAAAACAATCATAATTATGCCCCCACTATTTCTATAGGATGGATTAGGCTGGTGTGATGTCTTTAAGGTGCAATACTCAGTGTTTGCATTTTCTTTATTTTTCAGACAAGTTGCTCCCATTTTCACAAACCACAAGGTTGTGGTATACAACTGTAATGGACACAAACCACAAGGTTGTGGTATACAACTGTAATGGACACAAACCACAAGGTTGTGGTATACAACTGTAATGGACACAAACCACAAGGTTGTGGTATACAACTGTAATGGATCCCAGTATTGAACAATAAATTGAATGGATTATCTTGAACTACATCTACAGTTCTTGTGCTCGCACTATTTGACACTCAAGCTTTTCACTAGGATTTGTGCATGCTGGTTTCCTCCCACATGCATTTAGCGCTGTCATCCGTGCCAATGAGAGTGATGTCAGAAAGTAGTTTTGCTTATTTCATACTCAATAAAAAAAATCATTCATCATTACATTTGAGATGCTGAAGTTTTATTTAACTGACTGTTACGTGTACATATAACCGAGAATACATGTTGATGTTGAACTATGTTCAAAACCTGCGACACAACTTAAAAAAACAACAGCATAGGATTGTAAGTTGTTTTATATTAACATATTAATTATGGACCTTAAAGGGACACACAGCAATCTTGCTTTGTTTAAAAGCTAACAACTAGCGGCGTCCCATTAGTTTTTCTACATAACTCGCATTTTTGCAATCATTAATATTAATTACTAGAATAGTGCAAAGCTAATTGTTATTATTATATTACTAAACTGTTGATAATATTGCACCAATAATTTATACATTTCATTCACTGCCATTACCAGTATGTATTATATGTTTGACATGCCTATTAAACAAATGATCACTATTTCAGTTGAATGACTTATGAATTCATTAAACCCGAGTATATCCAACATTTAAACTACACTTGACCTCCCTAAACTATATATTTTTGTGCCAGTGGACAGCATACACTTAGGGATAACTTTAAGCCCTGTCAGCTCTCATGTAAGATCCTTTATTTTCTATGTTCATGAAACTAAACACACATCTTTGTCTTACTCTATGAACATATGTATAAAGTTCTTCTTTAGCAATTATTAAATGCTATTGAATGTCCAATAACTATAAATTTTATTTTGGTAAAGTCTTGGTTAGAGCATAATATTATGTACATAAAAATGAATATGAAAATGAAACGCATTACGTATTTGAATAGACGCCTATAGTCTTCCAGACCGCCTCCAGTCCATTTAAAATGGTTCTGCTTCATAATTCAGGAATGACAAATGTGTTTGCTGACAAAGGCACATGGCAGACTTGTGTGTTATAATACATAATAACAGACATTCAACAGTTTAAGATGTAATTAAAGAAGCAAGTGTGTGTACTCTCACGCGCGGGAATCGCACCGCCTGCATTGCTTCAGAATCCGAGAATTCCGGTAATGCAGGCGTGCGATCAAAAAAAAGAAGCTCGAATTGTTATAAGTGGTCCAGTTTATGAACGATTACATTTGTATTTAAACCTTTTTCGAAAAGTCGAAGAATGTCCATGCACCACCCCCCCCCCCCACCCACCCCCACCCCACAGGTCCCCGCGTGATGCATATAACATTAGCTGTTCTGAACAAACCATAGATCATCCCACTGGAGCTCGACTTGTAAGTCAGGAAGTGTCGATTGTTACGGATGGCGGGAAGTGTACAGTGCTGCTTTTACCCAGGAAAAGTGGGTGGTCTGCCTCCAACACACAAAAAAAAAACTACCGTCATATAATTATAACCTTATACATGTTGAAAATGACGTAAAACAACACCACACCAACAAAAAACTAACCATAGATAAAAAAAAAGGTCATTAAAAATTAAGGCGAACTGAAGATATGAAACTAGGTACCAACTGCTACTACACGGTGACTATTCGTAGAAATGTGCATGGTGAATTAGCTGTGCCTGACCACCCCCAACACATGGACTGCTTTGGCGCTGTCAGTCTCAATAATCAATTAAGTGAAATTATAACACTATATGTTCAAATTCTACTAACTATTGGCAGAGTTATGAGCCTTTTATACTTTGTACTGAAAGCCGTTTTCAGGTATTCAGTCTGTAGTTGCCGCGAAGCTGTTTGATACCACTACATGTTGGGGTGTTTATGTTTTTTGGTTGATTTTGAAAACATGATTGCAGATATATAGTCTTTTATACTTTCACTACATGGCACATAAATATAAATGGTGTTCGATAGATTTGAAGGAAGCCATTTAATATATTCATGTTCGTCTTAATATGACAGACATGTAAATACTAGTTGAGTGCCAATATGTTTTGGTTGTATTCCCGATTTTAAATTACGAAACGAAAACCTAGGAGGAAGTAAAGAGAGGTTAGCATTATACAAGTTAATACGTGTATCTATAATCTTAAAAATTGACCTTTTCCAAGTAGAAAGAGAGTTTGGGTCCGCATGTGCTCTACGACACCATTGTATACTAAACGCCTCAATGGATGGGGCGATCTGAGCACGACACGCATTAAACTCGTTAATTGAAGGTAATCTATACTTAGGACCTTTAGAAAATAAATGCCGAATACGTTTATCTACAACATCAAAATTACCAGTGATGACATGACCTGCTGGAGCATAGCAAAATGTTGATGTATTACACTCACATTATAAGAAAAAAAACTTATCAAAAGATAACAATACAACATGCACGACTTCATTGGTTCTGACCCTATCCCAACAGCTATGTCGCCTGACGGACAGACACACGTAACTAAAGCAATAAGTCCACAAGACCAACCGTACATGTCGCTTCTTCGACGTGCAAAATGCCATGTCCATTGATCAATATATATCTCGTCCATCTAAAGGCTCACTCCTTCCACGCATCATTAAACAGGATACAATACGTTTAGTTTATGTGCCTGTTTTGTTTATGTGCCTGTTTTGTTTATGTGACTGTTCGTTTCTGTATTTCCAAACATAGCATTTTATATCAAACACACACTGATTTTTGACGATAAGAAGCAATGGACGAAATAATGACATTCTTGTAGTATGGTTGATGACATTTACTTTCATGACTGCAAAACATTAAATCGCTTAACTCAGAATTACTACGGGGCGGTGCTATACCATATTCAAACTTCTAATAAACGGAAGCTAGAGAATGGCAGTTATCTCGACATGGTCACTATACTATACTACAAAACAGACAGAATGTGTTTCAACTCGTTGTTTATTTAAAAACATCGATAGGTATCCCATCCCAGTGTTTAAATGAACCAACTCGCTGAAACCAGACTGTGTCTATTTCTTCTTTTTTCCTTTGTATTTGATATTAAGTATGTTATACACTGCTGACATTTGCATCCAAACATTTTTTCTCTGCTTCAAATGTCTATCAACGTTTAGAAATGAATATTATTTTTTACTCTATAAGGTAGAACATTGATGATTCAAACCAGCATAACAACGGAGGAAGGGTGTTTCTACGCATATGTGTGAGGCAAGAACATCTCGTAAAAGTATTCAAGGAAATATATGTGCAATGCGGAAAATTAAACACGACATGTAATCGCTTCTTCATGTTACCTGTGGTCGGTTGGATCTATCGAACAGCTCTAAAGTGAACTTTAAATTTTTTATTTTTTTTTTATTTTTCGAACACATTATTTTGAGTATTCTTTTTACACAATTCATGCTTTCACATCACATATCTTTTTGATGTTTTTTTTAATTAAAGTAAATGATTAACGTAAATGAGCATAACTGCTTATACTGCATTTAAATGTCTCCTGATCGTTACGTCTTAACATCATCGGAAACCATTCAGCGCGATTGATTCCCATCGTCTGTATCAAACAACCACACGCTTATCAGAAAGAGAAAATGTAATAAAACTTTCTATATTTGTGTTTTTACTGCAAATAATCGAACGACATTTTAATGTATTTTCTGCAAGCTACATATACAGGTAACATGAAATAACTTGATCATTAACAATTAATACAAATTAACCAGTAAACTCGTGTGAAGGTTTGCATGTTTGCAAATAAAATAATTAAACAAATTCCTTTTGTTTGTTTTTTCCTTTATTGTATGTTGAAATAGAGAAAACACAATTTATTTCGGATTCAGCTGGTCAACATATTGTATTTTGGCAAACCTAAGATGATTATTACAACATTGATGTTGTATAATGCCCTCGCAAAATATATAATCCTACCACACGTTCTGTCTATATTCGTCCATGAATACCCCCAATAACGTGGGAGGTAGATTCCATAAAAGTCATGTTCAATTTTATTTTTTTTCCAAATATCAAAACCATTCCTTCAACATATATTCTTTGTGATCAAGATTACAAGTATAATTATGGTTTGTCAATTACTATAAACAACTGAAATTTATATAAATTGAAATTTATATTAACTAAAATTTGAAAAAATGTGTTTATGATTACACTTGTTTAAATTTACAACACAAACAGACTTTACTGATACATGATACACATATCAAGGCTAGTCATTATTATTATATTAAGTTAAACTGTCCTGCAAATATTTTATATATACGACACTTCGCCTGTGCTATCTGTCCGAAGATGGGTAGCAGTGCTCTATATCAGAATCAATAAATGTGTTGCCATAAAGCACAGCACAGCTGTCGCCATTAGTATTTTTAACGATATCATACGAGCGTACATTTTCAGTCTTCAGTATTGGCTTCATGTAGACTTGTATTATCACACGATGTAGATATAGAGTAGTTGAATGAACTACCATGTGGTTCTACAAACTATAAAATCGTACCCCATGAAAGTAGAGATAAATTTATTGTGTTTGCTGCTCGAACGTCGTCTGATTTATTTACTTGAAAAATAACATTTTTCGTTATATTAATAATGTCTATACTTTTAGTGGATCTGTCTGATGCATTTTTAACTATGTTTACACCATAAACTTCACATGTCCTATATTTCACCGCACTCTTTTTTTAAAAAATAGGACAGTTATTGACAATAATAATATAGAGTTAACATAAGACCTTTCTGCATTACGTGTGAACGTGAATTCTGAACCACAACAAATTATTTTACAGTATGTTTTAAAGCCATACTATGCAATTCAAGCACCTTGTTCAACTCAAACAAAGAGGAAGATATATGAATTTTGAACTGACCTTAACTTGTTATGACCTATTAGAAGACATCATTTTACGTTTCATACCAGACATCGTAGAAAAAAATCCTTTTACAGAACATTCAACCTGTAGTATTAGGTGAGTAGTAGCTGCAAGTTTTACAATATAACTCCATTTAAACTAAGGTGTCGGTGTGTATGTTTCTTTTAGACCAACTAGAAATAGTGCAGGTCATTTCCTTAAACAATCCAAATCATTAGCCTTTACCATTTTAGGGATGCAAGTGACTGTCTACTTTAAAATGTTTATAGTCGTGACAGCCATTTTGGATTTTAGGCCGAAATGAAGTTCATCTAGAATCAACTAAACATCACCGACAAACATTATGTAAAGTTTAAACATTTCAGCAGGAGTAGTACATGTCACAAGATTGTTCTATACATCTCAATTGTACCAGATATATGAGCGGTGATTGCAATGTTTATATACAGTTTCTTCAACAAGTAAGGCAGGTAAATGTGATAAAAGTCCCAAATCAATACAGTATATTAGGCTACATTTTCAAAGTAGCCATTTTAGAGATGTATTCGCTGCAAGCTAATATATCTTAGGTTTCAAACTAACATACATTACTTTAGGAGCTAGAGCTGCTAGACATGTGCAGTATTACTTTGAAGTTCCTGAAAAAAACGACCAGTAGTTATAGAGGATAAGTTACCTCAGCAAAACAATTATGGTGGGACGGACAGACGGACGCTGAATCGGTTAAAAATGTAGTCGTAGTATATTTTGTGTTAAAAGTTTTTCTGGAAGTAATGTGATCATTAACTACGTTTCATATAAAATAAACATTGGGATATTAATGTAAGAAGCATGGGTTCCATGGTGACTTTGTAAGATCCGTGGTCATAATCAATTTCATACACTCTTTATTAAAATTAATTAAAAGAGGTTTTGACCCTATCATTTTGCATGTTTAGTGGTTGACCCATTTACAGTTCGCCACTATGCTTTCCTGTTTGATTGTGCGATGCCAGGACAGAGTGTGGACCCTATGATGACGTGTACCTATTGTTTGATTGTGCGATGCCAGGACAGAGTGTGGACCCTATGATGACGTGTACCTATTGTTTGATTGTGCGATGCCAGGACAGACTGTGGACCCTATGATGACGTGTACCTATTGTTTGATTGTGCGATGCCAGGACAGATTGTGGACCCTATGATGACGTGTTTATTGTTTGATTGTGCGATGCCAGGATAGGCTGTGGACCTGTTTGATTGTGCGATGCCAGGACAGATTGTGGATCCTATGATGACGTGTTTATTGTTTGATTGTGCGATGCCAGGACAGGCTCTGGACCCTATGATGACGTGTACCTAAATCCTCAAAGGACGCTAGCGTTTGATGTTTGTCTTAATCTTGTATTGTCGTACATTTAACGGTGTGTTCTCTTTTTGCCCTGGCTTCTGCCAAGTCATTCAGTACTTGTTTTGTGACTTTGCAGGCTTTGTTTGTATAGTATTTATACATGATCTATGTGTTATACTTATATGTCATATTAATGCTGCCTTGTTTGTTAGAGAATAATGTTTAAACATATTTATTTTACATTTATTGCGAAACAAGTTCTTGCAACTTAGATTAATCACTCTCGATGGCTTCCTGGGTAGAACAGTACTAAGCAATGTGAATTAATTATCTTGCTCAAGGATAAATAACGTGGCCGCGGCGAGGATCGAACCCACGACCTATCGAACTGGAGTTTGGCGCTCTACCACTGAACCACGCACTCCAACTATTATAGAGAATATAACCTGGTGGGTTTATCTTTATTTACAATCTCCCGTTTTATTGGGATGACAATAGGGTAAGAGTGAGGTTTGGTGCACCACCGAACCTGCTTTAAACACACATCCACCCCCGTCCCCAGCGACCTTTTTTGCCACTGACCTTTCCCAGGCATTGTCAACTATTTTGTGATTTTTATTCATCTTTGTAGTTGTTGATTGTTTCAGGCGTTTTTGTGATTGACTGTGGTCCTTGAATGCTAGTATATCAGTGTCTCTACAAACTATGAACATTCTGAGAGTAGCGACATATTGGCCGTAACCATACTGGGTATTTCGAACAACTGTCTTATGTCTCTCCATGAAGACATTTTAAACAAAATTCCGCCCTTAGTATGTGGTTCAGATTCACATTAGTATTTTATATTCCGCTAAATAAAAACAAAACACTTTTAGGGAGACGTTAGTTGCATATCGTTTAGTTAAATCATTTTATGTTTTTGATTTTACCAGGTGTGTTATTAAATCAAATGACGTCGGACTGTATTCAGCGACAATATACGAGGCTCCCGAATGCATATATTCAGTAAAAGTATATCTATTAACTCCTTGTTTGAGTGAATAATCATTTTTATACAAATAATGTCATACCATCAAAACAAAATCTCACAGTTGTGCTCGTGTTATTTGAAAAATAAATGAAACTCGTTGAATAATCGTAATCTAAGAACATGAAAGATTCCAATTTCAACATCTTGCATTTAAAAGACATTTGTTTACTGACATGAAGGAGAACCTATGTAATGTATAAGTGTGTATTGCTCAAAGAAATACAATGAGATTTTGGGGTCAATCTCTTCAAACAGAATTTATGTAGTACAATAATTTGATCGTCATTTCAGCCAGTGCGGTGTAACGAACATCACAGCCGGGTGGTAAACATAACACAGGTCAAAACAACAAAAAATTCATAATGTGTGTTTAGTAATTGCCTTTGCGTATGCTATCAGAATTCTCTGCACTTCTGATCAAATAACATCAAATAACATTGAAGGCATAAGGAAAAATATCACACAAGTGAGCTCCACGGTAGAGGTGTCAGTCGATAAAGTAGTTTATTTATTAGCTTAATAAATTCCATCAGCACATTGACATTAGTCGAACATCTCAACATCGCATAAGTGAACTATCATCAAAGGCGGTATTAGGTGCCTATTATCCGCCAAGTGCAATAATAAAACATAATGTTTTGCATCAAATATAAACTGGCAACGTTTTGTGTCCCAAACTAAGCGTCTGTTTTCCCTCTATTTAATTACAAAATAAGGACCAGAGTTGCGTTATATAAATGTAACTCTAAACTTGGCATGCAGGAAGGGTTATTGCGAGGATAGCGATGAGGCTATAACATGTTTATTTCACAATACGCATAGTCTGAATAAATGGCGGCAACTGTTGAATGACTGAATCGTTTTTTTCTCTAGATATAGAACGCCTTGAGAGCCAAATATGATTCATAAAATGATAGTGAATGAATGTTATGTAACTAGTGGCTGTTCTCAAAAATAGCATATTTTGCATTTTGTACAATGGGTTGAATTTCATCGGTCTGACACCTAATGTGTTGCCCTCGAAAGTATTTCAATAAAAACAAAACGTAATATAGCATAAAAGCAGTTGATAGCTGGATGGCATTTTTTTTGGCATTTAAATGAAGAAAGGTTATTTTAGATGAAACATTATCCAATCGAGACATCTGGACCAGCTTTCTTATGAAATGTATTCTAGGCTAATCACAACACAAACATGTGCTTTTCTGAATGGTATTTTATATGTGGTGAATAGCAGAAAAAACAACCCAGTTTGGATCTTGAGCATTGTTTTGCCTAGGTTGTCACGTTACTCCAGTAATAATTCTATTATATTGGGACAGAAACCTCAGAGGAAGATGAGATAAAGGAGACAATTTCCCATCAGACATGCCTCTACCATGGAGCGAATGCAAGCGGTCAGAGGGCTAGCAATTATATAAAGAAATATGAGACCACATTGCGAACATCATTAACATTTAGTCTTGACGTCAAATTGATTGTCGATAACCACGGCGCCATTTGCCTAGAGCGTCCAAAAACGTGAAACATTTCGTTGCCGTTATGACGTTACGTAGCCTCTTACGCTGTGATACACGGATCCAGAACCAGGGCCTGGGGAAAATATGACGTTTGAAATCGCCCCAACGTTTTGGGCGATTTTGGCGAGATTTTGAGAGATTCAACAAGCTTTCAAAAAGCATATTTTAAGTTAATTTAATAATAATTTCTTATTTTTAACTTATGAGCAAGTGACGTTAAAACGTTTAATTGATGCATCAACAATTGACGCTGTTCGTTTATCTACAATAACGTCGACATTATGCGCGTGAAAAAAAGCGCGAATAAATTGTGCTAATCGCTAGAGTGTGCTTTAATTGGCCTAATCTGCCCAGACCGATTTCTGCAAGTAAGACATAATGCATGATACGGTCTAGCTGGCGGTACGTTCACCGACAGGAGAAATTTTCAAATCGGACCATTTTGTGGGAAAAGGAAGCCCCCGTTGTGGGATTGTCCCTCAATTTTGGAATCGGCATTCGATCTGAGACCGACCCTCGATCATATTTTGAGATTCCAAACTCTACACACACAATACAAACAGCTTTATCCAGCCAGACCAAACCGAAAATCTGATTTGGGGTGCGTCGAATTAAGAGTAACTCATAATTCATTCTACAAAACATATGGATAGAGTCTTGATAAACGCTTTTGGTTTGTGATTGTGCCGTTATTTGGCGGGTCAGTAGCATAAACTACGGTTGAAAATGGTTTATTCCAATTAATTAATTAAATCCTTATTTATTAGATTAATGCTTTATGTAAGTTTTTTGTATAACGTTTTATTTTCTTATCCATGAAAAAGCTAAACCTTTACTGATTAGAAGACTGATTTTTGTGCTCCCTGAAGGGTAACCTGATTGTCCATCCGTCGGACAGTCTGTCCGTCCGGTATATTGTCCGGAGCATAACTCAAAAACTACTAATGGGACTGCATTGAAACTTCACACAATGATAGAGGGCAATGAGCATTACCTGGTCCCGCCTTAATTCCATTAAGCGACGGAAAAGCTTCTATTAGCAGGCTTTTGTTTTGGATATTTCGACAATAAAACACGTTTAAAATCATTTTTTTCTGAAAAAATATGATAACCTGTTTCAAATTACCTATTAAATGTTTTAATTTTACAATATGCAAACTTTTAAAGCCGAAATTAAGGTTTTATTTCATACCCCAACCAACCCCGTTTTGCTTCTTGGAGAAGAAACATGAAAGTTAATACCCGGACCACGTAATGAGAAAGTGCAGAGCACAAGAACCATAACTCTATCTTCATTACAATTAGAGTTACTTTTTTTTGTAAATTTATACTTATAATTCTTGTCCGGAGCATATCTCAAAATCTACTAATGTGGCTGCAATGAAACTTCACACAATGATATAGGGCAATGAGAGTAAATGCAGTGCAGAAAAAACATAACTATATCTTCATTTAAATGAGAGTTATTTCCCTTTGTATTTTATACGTATAATTCTTGTCAGGAGCATAACTAAAAAACTACCAATGGGACTGCAAACTTCATATACTAATAGAGAGCAATGAGAAGAAGTGCATAGCATGAAAAGCATAGCTCTATCTTCATTCACATTATCAAATTAGAGTTATTGCCTTTTTTAATTTTATAATTCTTGTCAGGAGCATAATTATCAAATTAGATTGATTGCATATGTTATTATTCTTTTTTAAATCTTGTCCGGAGCATAACCAAACAACTGCTAATGAAACTGCATTGAAACTTCACACAATGACGGAGGTCAATGAGAGATAATGAGAGCACAAGAACCATAACTTTATCTTCATTCAAATTAGAGTTATTGTCCTTTGTAACTTTGTAATGAGACTGCAATACAGGCATCTCATTCCTTGTGCGGGTCGACCTGCTATTCTATCAGTAGGCAAGTTTGTTGGTCTCTTTTTTACATATGTACATCGTTTAGAAAAACAGACATATGATATTGTGTTATTTCTCCATCAGTCCAAAAACGTTTGCATTAAAATGGCCTTTCTTCAAAAACAAATGGTCAGGTACTTCACCTGTAGCATTCCGACCTGACCTTTCTAATTCATGACTTCCCTGTAACATCCTGGCATTAACATTTCTCTATAGTTTAGATATTGTCTGGTCAAAATTATACATTTCGGGGAGCATCTATCGGTTCTTGTTCTTCGAGACGCCCACAAAATTTGCCGCGGACATATTGGTTCGAAGCGGACATATTAGACACTTACGTGTGGTCCAATATTTTCGCAGATACACTGGCACGCCGCGGACCTATTGGAACCACGCTCAGGCGTTAAGGATGATATATGGTAACGGACGGATGGACGGACGGACGGACAGACGGACAAACGGTGGGATAACAAATCTTATTTGGCCATACAGGAATCCGCAATGTATAAATAGCTGCACACGGATCACCTCGGCGATATCAACAAATGACGCTCGAGTTGCAATGCATAGCATAATGGGGCATTACGTGGTAACGCTAGGGCAAAGGATTAAATAAAGAGAATTTATTAAATTTAAGGGTTTTTAATTTATAATCTTTGTATTGTGTCCCGTTTTCAAATGTGAGGATTAATCAGCATACATCCGGACGGAGAAGACAATATTTAATCTTTGTTTTTAGAAGAAATACAAATCCATGAATATTTTAACAAATTACACCTTGTTTACGACTTACGTACAAGTTATGCAAATTTGAGTTACAGGATTACTGATTTGTATTAGGCTTACATATTCTTTCTGTATACTTGTCACAAAACAAAGATATTTGTAAAGAATATTCTCCAGGTTGATTTCATTATGGCTGATCAATCTGAATTCAAGACCGATCCCATGTGGATATGGTCATTCTTCTTTAATGCGTGGTCACCGGTCGTGGAGGGCCAAGCACCTTTCCATCTATCTTACTTCATTCGTGGCTAACTTCATTCATTTCATTACATTCTCAATCGTTCTAACTTCGTACTTATCCTGGCTTCGTAAATTTCATCCTCAATCATCCTAACTTAATTTTCCCGTTACATTCTCAGTCATCCTAACTTCATACATCCGTTGTCTTCTCTCATTACATTCTCAATCATCCTAACTTCGTACATCCCTTGTCTGCTCTCATTACATTCTCAGTCATCCTAACTTCGTACATCCCTTGTCTTCTCACATTACATTCTCAATCATCCTAACTTCGTACATCCATTGTCTTCTCACATTACATTCTCAGTCATCCTAACTCCATACATCTATTGTCTTCTCACATTACATTCTCAGTCATCCTAACTCCATACATCTATTGTCTTCTCACATTACATTCTCATTCATCCTAATTTCATACATCTATTGTCTTCTCACATTAATTTCTCAGTCATCCTAAGTTCATACATCTATTGTCTTCTCACATTACATTCTCAGTCATCCTAACTTCGTACATCCATTGTTTTCTCACATTAATTTCTCAGTCATCCTAACTTCATACATCCATTGTTTTCTCACATTACATTCTCAGTCATCCTAACTTCATACATCCATTGTCTTCTCACATTACATTCTCAGTCATCCTAACTCCATACATCTATTGTCTTCTCACATTACATTCTCATTCATCCTAATTTCATACATCTATTGTCTTCTCACATTAATTTCTCAGTCATCCTAACTTCATACATCTATTGTTTTCTCACATTACATTCTCAGTCATCCTAACTTCGTACATCCATTGTTTTCTCACATTACATTCTCAGTCATCCTAACTTCGTACATCCATTGTCTTCTCACATCACATTCTCAGTCATCCTAACTTCGTACATCCATTGTCTTTTCACATTACATTCTCAGTCGTCCTAACTCCGTACATCCCTTGTCTTCTTACATTACAATCTCAGTCATCCTAACTTCATACATCCGTTGTCTTCTCTCATTACATTCTCAATCATCCTAACTTCGTACATCCATTGTCTGCTCTCATTACATTCTCAGTCATCCTAAATTCGTACATCCCTTGTCTTCTCACATTACATTCTCAATCATCCTAACTTCGTACATCCATTGTCTTCTCACATTACATTCTCAGTCATACTAACTTCGTACATCCATTGTTTTCTCACATTACATTCTCAGTCATCCTAACTCCATACATCTATTGTCTTCTCACATTACATTCTCATTCATCCTAATTTCATACATCTATTGTCTTCTCACATTAATTTCTCAGTCATCCTAACTTCATACATCTATTGTCTTCTCACATCACATTCTCAGTCATCCTAACTTCGTACATCCATTGTCTTCTCACATTACATTCTCAGTCGTCCTAACTCCGTACATCCCTTGTCTTCTTACATTACATTTTCAATCATCCTAACTTCATGCATCCATTGTCTTCTCACATTACATTCTCAGTCGTCCTAACTCCGTACATCCCTTGTCTTCTTACATTACATTCTCAATCATCCTAACTTCATGCATCAATTGTCTTCTCACATTACATTCTCAGTCGTCCTAACTCCGTACATCCCTTGTCTTCTTACATTACATTCTCAATCATTCTAACTTCGTACATCCATTGTCTTCTCACATTACATTCTCAGTCATCCTAACTTCGTACATCTATTATCTTTTCACATTACATTCTCAGTCATCCTAACTTCGTACATCTATTATCTTCCCACATTACATTCTCAGTCATCCTAACTCCATACATCTATTGTCTTCTCACATTACCTTCTCATTCATCCTAATTTCATACATCTATTGTCTTCTCACATTACATTGTCAATCATCCTAACTTCATACATCTATTATCTTCTCACATTACATTCTCAGTCATCCTAACTTCATACATCCGTTGTCTTCTCACATTACATTCTCAGTCATCCTAACTTCGTACATCTATTATCTTCTTACATTACATTCTCAGTCATCCTAACTTCGTACATCTATTGTCTTCTCACATTATATTTTCAGTCATCCTAACGTCATACATCCGTTGTCTTCTCACATTACATTCTCAATCATCCTAACTCCATACATCTATTGTCTTCTCACATTACCTTCTCATTCATCCTAATTTCATACATCTGTTGTCTTCTCACATTACATTGTCAATCATCCTAACTTCGTACATCTATTATCTTCTCACATTACATTCTCAGTCATCCTAACTTCGTACATCCATTATCTTCTCACATTACCTTCTCAGTCATCCTAACTTCATACATCCGTTGTCTTCTCACATTACATTCTCAGTCATCCTAACTTCGTACATCTATTATCTTCTTACATTACATTCTCAGTCATCCTAACTTCGTACATCTATTGTCTTCTCACATTATATTTTCAGTCATCCTAACGTCATACATCCGTTGTCTTCTCACATTACATTCTCAATCATCCTAACTCCATACATCTATTGTCTTCTCACATTACCTTCTCATTCATCCTAATTTCATACATCTATTGTCTTCTCACATTACATTGTCAATCATCCTAACTTCGTACATCTATTATCTTCTCACATTACATTCTCAGTCATCCTAACTTCGTACATCCATTATCTTCTCACATTACCTTCTCATTCATCCTAATTTCATACATCTATTGTCTTCTCACATTACATTGTCAATCATCCTAACTTCGTACATCTATTATCTTCTCACATTACATTCTCAGTCATCCTAACTTCGTACATCCATTATCTTCTCACATTACATTCTCAATCATCCTAAAAGAGTATGATAATGGACCTTTGGAAACGGCCGAACACGACACACAACTTCATACATCTATTGTCTTCTCACATTATATTCTCAGTCATCCTAACTTCGTACATCCATTGTCTTCTCTCATTACATTCTCAATCATCATAACTTCACACATCCATTGTCTTCATTGTCTTCTCTCCTTATATTCTCAATCATCATAACTTCACACATCCATTGTCTTCATTGTCTTTTCTCCTTACATTCTCAATCATCATAACTTCACACATCCATTGTCTTCATTGTCTTTTCTCCTTATATTCTCAATCATCATAACTTCACACATCCATTGTCTTCATTGTCTTTTCTCCTTATATTCTCAATCATCATAACTTCGTACATCCATTGTCTTCATTGTCTTTTCTCCTTATATTCCCAATCATCATAACCTCACACATCCATTGTCTTCATTGTCTTCTCTCCTTATATTCTCAATCATCATAACTTCGTACATCCATTGTCTGCTCACATTACATTTTGAATCATTCTAACTTCGTACTTACACCGACCTTTTGCATTATATTTTCATTCAATCTAATCTACACCTTTCTTATGTTTAATTTCTTAGTACTTAATTGTTGTACTGAATTCTTACTTCTGAAATTGTCTACTTGCCCTGATACTTTACTAATGCTTTCTTCTATCTTCCTGTCTGCTCATTGTACTGATGCTTCACTAATGCTTTATTCTATCTTCCTGTCTGCTCATTGTACTGATGCTTCACTAATGCTTTATTCTATCTTCCTGTCTGCTCATTGTACTGATGCTTCACTAATGCTTTTTTCTATATTCTACACTACCCACTGTACTGATGCATTACTAATGCTTTCTTCTATCTTCCTGTCTGCTCATTGTACTGATGCTTCACTAATGCTTTCTTCTATATTCTACACTACCCACTGTGCTGATGCATTACTAATGCTTTCTTCTGTGTTGTACCTTACATATTTATAGATTACTTACCTCTATGTTCTTCCTCACCTGTTGCATAGATGCGTTACTAATGCTTTCTTCTGTGTTCTGCCTTACATATTTACAGATTACTTACCTCTATGTTCTTCCTCACCTGCTGTACAGATACATTACTAATGCTTTCTTCTGTGATTACTTACTTCTGTTTATCTAAACCATTTTTCTGATTCTTTACTATCGCTTCCTTGTTTTCTTCCTTGTTCTACCGCGTGTTTTTCCAACATTGCTTTTTTCTACTGGCGGCGAGCAGAGCTTATGGGATGGCAAGTTGTCCGCCGTTGTTTTAGTTTAATTTAAACATATTTATGTTATTACAAAACGTCCCGATCCGTCAACAGATATGGCCGCCATTACTAAAAATTGAAAATTCTCAAAACTGTTAGGTGGAATTTGACGAAACTTCACAGGAGACTTCTTGTGTGATCCTCTTTCAGATTCATACACAACTTCCCAATCCGTTAAAAAATATGGCCACCGTTATTATAAATAGAAAACTCTTTAAACTTCTTCTCATGAACCAAAGGCCCAATTCGTTTTAAACTTCACAAAAAGCATTGTCCTATAACCCTGTCTTAGATGTATATAAATCGGCGCGTTCCGTCAACAAATATGGCTGCTTTTACTAAAATAGAACAATCTGTAAAAGACTTCTTCTCATGAATCAATGAATCAATCGTTGTGAAACTTGTTCAAAAGAATCTTCACATAACCCTTTCTCAGATTTATATAAATTGTCCAAACCCACCGTCGTTATTAGAAATAGAAAAATCTTTAAACCACTTCCTCTCATGAACCAATGATTCAACTGTTTTGAAACATCATGAAAAGAATCGTCTCATAACCCTTTCTCACATGTATGTAAGCTTTGCAAACCCGTCACTAAAGATGGCCGTCGTTATAACAAATAGAAACATCGTTAAACTTCTCATGAACCAATGTTCCAATTGTTTAGTTATTTTATTTTATAAAGTTATTTTGTTTTAGGAAGTTATCTTTAAAGCGTGGACAAAATAGAAAACTAGCCATGTTGGTCTAAAAATAGGAGAGTTACTGCCCTTGAATTAGTTAAAAATGCTAAACTTTATTAACACTAGCTACTTCAATTTCCGTTAGATCTATTCCAACAAAACTTGTACAAGGCTGATCATGATCATATCATTACGCCCCGTCTCCCATTATAATAACCACGTTGTTTAATTTGCATGTTCCTACAGAGGATATAACATATATAATTAGAGACTGGTTCCAGGATATAACATATATAATTAGAGGCTGGTTCCAGGATATAACATATATAAATAGAGGCTGGTTCCAGGATATAACATATATAATTAGAGGCTGGTTCCATATTCTGAACATTTTTGAGTAATTCAAACTCAAGCTAAAACCTGAAAATGACAGTGTTTTTTTCATTTTTCAAAGAGACTGGATGCGATTTGACGGAGTGATTTAACACTAAATTCCGTGATTTTATTGCATACAGAAAGTGATTTAACAATAACATCCGTGATTGCTGCATACCGGAAAAAGAACGAGTCATATTAGATTGATAGGTGAAGTATAGAGAAAACTCGAAAACGACATCAAGCTCACACACTTCGGTGTTGTTTCAAATGACGCTATTGATATTTGATGGCGCATGACAAAGCAAAGGCATGTATACATTTTAAACATATAAACAATCACGCGGGATCTTTTAACAGACGAATAACCTCCGTTTTGTCTATATCTTTCGCACATTTTTCTTTTCTTTTTTGGCACTGTATTATGCTATGGACTGTATGGACAATATCCAGTATTGCAAAACCGTAATGCTGATATTGCTAATAATTATATTGAGCATTGACGACACTTATTATGCATCTTTGTAATCGTTTATGGCATATTTGGCAGGCACCTAAAATCATGATTTACAAGTCATATCAGCATTGATTAATTAAGGTTTAGTACATTTTAATCATAATAATACTGAAGCCACTCTCTTTACATTAGATAATACTATCGCTACACTAGCATTGATGTTTAACAATGCACCATTTAATTGATCCTGATAATACATTTAATCATGATGGTAAATGGCATAAACGTACTGATAAGAACCCGTCCCCCGCCTTCGGGATACTCGGAATTTTGATATTACTCAATAAAGCGTCAAAAGTACGTTGTTAAATTACATTTATATTGCATTTCTTAGACCAAAACCTGACGTAAATATGTTGTTTTCAGATGGAAAAGGATCAGAGATAAAGGTTTTACCATTAACAGTCCGCATTGTTGCTGGGTAAAGGCGCCATGTTTTTATTCAAAGTATGTTCTGAAATAGGCTGAATTTCTTTATCAGACAGAAGACATTATCAGAAAACCACTAAAGCATGCACAATAAAATTCGGGTAAATGCCAGATTACTTAAGGACTATTGGTCGGCCATCTTTGAAAAAATCCAAAATCGATGGGATATGGTCAGGTGATTTTACAATCAAATACGTATTTTAGGCACGAAAAATGTCAACCATACAGTAAATGACAGTAATTCAACACTACCGTATTGATGTGAACATAATATTAGAAAGAATACCTATATGGCAGAAATTGTGCGCTTTATATTCGAAAGTTTGGTACAATTTTACTCAAAGTTTTTTGTTTTTTTTATGTGAAATAAATTGGTCCGTAGAATAGTCCGTGTGTCCAGCGAGTGCAGACGAGACATCATTTCTGAATAAAATAAGCAATTTTATCAAATCATAATTTTATCACATCATTGAAAAAATCACTTGAACATATCACATCGATTTTGGAGTTTTTTTTTCAAAGATAGCCGACCAATAATCCTTAACACAATTGTTCACTGAAATTAATGACATCAATACCCTATATAACTTTAGGAACAATAACATGTTTAATCCACAGACGAACACATATACTTTCTGTCTGCTGTATCCTTATGGAACAATATTAAGTTACCGAGCATAATACACGTAACGTTGAATCACTGTGAATATGCGTAAAGCTGAATCAATGTGATTGTGCGTAGCGTTAAATCACTGTGAATGTGCGTAAAGTTGAATCAATGTGAATGTGCGTAACGTTGAATCAATGTGAATGTGCGTAACGCTGAAATAACGTGAATGTGCGTAAAGTTGGATCAATGTGAATGTACGTAAAGTTGGATCAATGTGAATGTGCGTAAAGTTGTATCAATGTGAATGTGTATAAAGTTGAATAAATGTGAATGTGCGTAAAGTTGAATCAACGTGAATGTGCGTAACGTTGAATCAATGTTTATAAGATGCATATTACAAAAATAATTTACATCAAGCTGGTGCCAAGTTGTTGTTTAGTCGGAAGTCCTCATCGTGTTATCAAGTCTGTCAGTTGTGGGAAGGATAGATGTTTCCTTGCTCTCGAATGTGTTCACCAACGCCGAGAATGTTTTTGAGCGGTTGGTTAACATTAATGTTATTTTGTAAATCGCCACAAATATTATGTTATACAGATATCCCCTGCCACTCCCTGTACTGTAGTGCCCCATTTTCAATAGCCGTCCTAATTACAAAAGTGGTATAACATGTTATCATGTACACTTCTCAAAACTGCTAACTACACCGCTCACGTTTTGGGTTATATATATCGATGGGTTGAATGTTTTTCAATAAAATAAAAAGGAAATACCAATTCAATCATTTTTACATCATTTCATTTTATTTTTTTCATGGGCAATGCTAGAACTAAACCACAATAAGCAATTACAAACGACCCATGTAAACACTAAAGTCACACTTTTATGAACAAGAAATGAAAAGTGTGACTTTAGTGTTTACATGGGTCGTTTGTAATTGCTTATTGTGGTTTAGTTCTAGCATTGCCCATGAAAAAAATAAAATGAAATGATGTAAAAATGATTGAATTGGTATTTCCTTTTTATTTTATTGAAAAACATTCAACCCATCGATATATATAACCCAAAACGTAGCGGTGTAGTTAGCAGTTTTGAGAAGTGTATATGGTGTATATATATTCCTTACATTTATTTTTATACCCCTGCTTTCACAAAGCGAAGTCAGGACTATATAGGAACAAGCTGTCCGGAACGTTCCGTCGCGTAATGTCACGTCACACATGTTTGTCCCGATGCGTCGCGTAACACGGTTTTATTACTTGCATTACTCAAACAGTTTTGAATGGGTTGTTCCCAAACTTCATATACACATAACAACTGATAAAAAAGCGGGGGTATTCATCACTTCAGTGATAGTTCTATTTACCACTATGCATTCGCTACGATGAATCTTATTTGACACGCTGCATTTAATTTTCCAGTGAATACCATTACCTTCGGAATACCTCATGATATGCCCTTTAACGGTTTTCATTGGATGATGGGCGGAGCTTAACGTAATAGAATATTGCGCATGAGGGGTGTGTCTAAAATGTTGCCGATCGTAATGGCTGTTACATTTTACTCCATAAAAATCCCCGTATAATAAACTATTTTTTCGAAATAAATAGTAAATCTGGCGTATATAGAGAAGAAATCAACGCCATTTTAAAGGTAAATATTTATGTAAATATAAGGAATGAAATGCGCTCTTTTGTTTTTTATTGGGGGTATGAAAAACATTTGGATGGTTTAAAGTACGCGTGGCACTTTAAACCACCCAAATATTTTTCATACCCCAATGCAAACCAAAAGAGCATTTCATTCCTTAATTGTTTGTGTGGCCTATAATACCGCAGTGGATAATACGGCATTCAATGGGATAGCTAATGTAGCAATGCGGCTTCATGACATCAAGTGCTGTAATGCATTTTAGGTAATACACTCATGCTGTAGCAAATTCTGACAGTAACCATGGATTAACCATGGAGGTAACTAATTGTGTAATTCGAATGCAGTTGAATTATCATTTCTTTCGTGTGAAAACATCTGCACCTTTTGAAAAAGTTGTCATTCTTAATCAGCGGTCCATATCGGAATACAAATGAGGCAGTAATTAATGTTGTTTTATTAACATGTCTTCAAACTGCCTTTAAAAAGGTAAATCATTATAGTCTCTGTGAGGTTTTTACAAGGGATGGCCTTTTCAGTATATTCACACTAGCCGTTTGTTTAGTGCTGTGTTGCAGCTGTAAAATGTCGTATCGTCTACAAAACAATAGTCTTATTACTAACTGGTTCTGCCTAATCGTTTTGGCTTTAAAATAAAAATACCACTTAAACCGGTTTGTTTAATGGTTTTGATATATTAACACGATTCAAAATGTCATTTATAACGATGATATGTGTGTATGGGGTTTAACGACGCTTTTAACACTCGTTCAGTCATATCACGACGATATCTGTTTGTAGTAATGACCTCAATGCTCGACTTTATAGTGCTGCCACGCTGGAATCTCACGCCGTAGACACATGTCATGACCCTAACCCGACACATTACACTGCACCGGGCCGACCCATCTTAGAACTGCCGTTTATATGCTGAACGTCAAACAAGGGAGCTACTAGTACCATTTTTATGAAGTCTTTGATATTAAAACCCACCACCTCACGCATGCGAGGCGGACGTCCTATCACTTGCGGTGAATGCTAAACACGGCGGATGCCAACCAGACAACACTAACAGGAAGTATATCGACGTCCATTGGTGAAACCAATTATGTACGAATCATGTTAAGGTTTTCTGTATCTTATCTTTTACTAATATTTATCACATACTTCCCTATAAATACGTTGTTTTGAATAAACGATACGACATAAACCTAGCTAGTCATAGAAGTACTTTATGTCAAAATCAGTAAGCCACATGCCCATGTGATCATACAATATTATACATATACATTTTAACAGACGTAGCAAGATCCGTACATACATTTATTAACAAATATCAGATGCAAAAATAAACACAATTATACTGTTTACTTCTTTTTAGAGAACACAAACAGAAAACAAAAATAGAAACAAAACACATGAACACGCCAGAATTTCCATTTAAAATTTCACGTAGAAGGTGACTAAACATATATAAATATATCAATGTTTATACTTAATCATATCCATGTCATGAACATATAAGCACATACGTTTCAAACACAATCAAAAATGCTCTATTTGCATTTTCGAGCGTGACAAAACCACCACACACAAATATACATGACTATATGAAAATAAAATATTACAATATTAAAATAACACAAAACATTACAATTGAGAAGGATAAAATGAGAAAATGAGACATGGAATTACAATTACATCAAATGAATTCGCTAGCGTTTTCCTTATTTCAAATGCTTTAAAAATATACACACTTAAACTTTTAATTTTTTTTTCATTTTTGCTGTAAAAAAAGTTCTTTTAATTTGAACATGCTCGGTCGATTCCAAAAATATTTATTAATATATATTTTTTATCTTTAAACAAATCGCAATCTAAAATGAAATGAAACTCGTCTTCAACTTTGTTGCAAATTATACATATTCTGTCAGATAATGGTATACTTCTAGGTCTATGCCACCTACCAGTCTCAATAGCAAGGCTATGGGAAGAGACAATTAACCTGGTCATCGATATTTTAAATTTGTGTATGCTTATATGCACTTAAGAAATAATTGAAAATCAAAACTAACAATTTCTTTAAAAAATATTGCTTTCGATGAACTTTCTAAACGTTCATGCCAAGACTGCATTTTATTATCATGAAGTCGTTGTTTAATTATACCTAAGAAAAGATTTAACATCTCCGACACTCTGGTTTAGCCACACGTAGCAAAAACCCATTGACGATAATAAATCGCGAACTAGGGTTACCCATGATACTTTGTTTGGGTAAATATCAGCATCTGTTTTTAGAACATTATAAATAACTTTGAAATACTTGTTTTCAAAATCTGCACATTCTGTTAGCCGGAAGGCAACGGCACAGAAAATAGTCCACTGTTGCTATGTAAACAAATATGGTCCCTACCAACATTTTGATGTATAATTTGCGTTGAGTGTTTGTTTTTACAACGCAGATGAAGGTTTTATCACTTCTTTCTAGTAAATAAAATATTGATTGTGCAATCAGCTGAATAGCATAGCAATATTTGGCTGATAACTTTGATTTTGAAGGCAAATATGTTTTGGCGGTTTTGGCGGGAATATAAGACGCGATGACGTAACCAATATGGAAACCTGTGTAATACATTCGAGTAATGCTGCGAAGCAGTGTGCACCGTTACGTTCCAGTATTCTCTTGTTTAATAAAAGTTTTTACGCTCTGTGCTGCTTTGTTCTTCTTATCTATCCATAATTCAATTGTTCTCCCACACCAGTTTACCCATACCAACTTAGTGCTACAAACTATGTTACAGCACTTCCATTCCCCATCCATTCCAACACTTACAAAAAGCACCGCCCATCAGTGCCTTCAGCACTTTGATTTGATTAGGAAGTTTCGGAAGCAAATATAAAGTTGTGTACCACATACGCGACATACATGAACACTCTGTCCGAACGACAACCCTTGGTATGGTTCGGAAATACGCCGTGTTTCAGGACAGCGTGATAAAGTTACATCAAAGTAGGCTATATATAAAAGTCTTAGAAATAAAGTCAATAATAAAAGGGGATCCGTTAGAAATATATAGTTATATCATCCGTTGATGATACGCATGCTTCTCAACCAAATCTTGATCTTAAAACGGAGGCAACACTAAACATTATTATCATAGACGAATCAGAAATAGCTGATGTTATAAAAATACTGAATATAAACAATACAATGTTAATTAAACAGATGAAACAACGAGTCAAAGACGCACTTTTAGTGAGTATGTGACGTAATTGGTGTTGTTGCGACATTTCGTCCTCTTAGATTAAGAAACACGTATAAATCATTTTGTATTTTGCTATATTTCTTACCGAAATACTTCAGCGCATCTTGTGTAAAATTAATGCAGGATCTAAGTTAGATAAAATATAAACTATCTATCCTCTAACAGTACAAAACCAAAACATCGCGTCTGGTAATAATTCTGTTTTGGCAGTTTCGAACGTTTCAATTTTAGTAAAAAAAAGTATTCATGTAAACAGTAGAACAAGCTATGAAATGTTAAAGTGATACGATATTTGGAAATTGGCGGGATGCACGTGTCGATATATTTTCATGTCTGTTTTTAATTTCCTAATTAAAAAAGTGTGTTAATATTTAAAAACATAAGAACTCAAGTTAAAATGAAACCTTTATACCTTCTTTATTTTACATCCGTTGTTGTGAAATATCAGGGAATGGGTAACATGAAAGTGGGAGTCTTCCATGCTCGTGTATTGAATAACCTCCCACAAAACATACTTGGTTGACGTTGCTTATTTACTGTTTTAGAGTGCCACTGCATGTATCATGCTAACATATATAAAAAATAAAAATATGTGAAAAATGCACATTAACAAAACTTATTACGATTTTCGCGCGGAGCTTATTATACTATAATTAAGGTTTTGTCATGTAGCACCCTTTTATGGCCAATAATGTTCGTCTCACGAGTATGTTCAGACAGTAACTGCTCGTAATAAGGAGGCCGTTGCCTCGCCGCTAGCATTAAAACTTCAATCTCGATAATGAACTATCGTCTCTAATTGTATCCAGTATACAATTACAGCGTTATTAAACAACTTTTACTGAAGAACGAAACATAAAATACATATACTGAACAAAATAAGCTGATTGGCTCAGGTATAAAACTTGTCAACCTATTGTCAACCCTTTTGTGTTGGTGACGTCTTATTTGGCCTTTTATTCATCTTCAAAGTTGTTCTTTGTTTCTGTGTGTGTTTGTGGTTAACTGTCTTCCCTGAATGCTACTTTTCCTGTTCGATTTTTATATCTATATTTAGCACGACTCTTTTGGGACATAAGAACATTAATATAATTGTTTGAAGCTTTTATAAATGCTAGGTAAGGCTGTGATTTTCAAATATTGAGTCATTTTATTATTTTCTAAGCGAAGTATCAGAAGTAGTATATGGGCCGGTTGGGCATTATGACTGCGCATGCGCGGGCGCCATTTTGTTTACTAAAAATAGAAACGCACGTGGTATGAAGTAGGTCACGCGCGGCCTCATTTACATATGAATGTATTGTGGGTAGAAGGGATTAGTGACAGGATGTTCTAACAAAGGATATTGACTTAATCCTTTAGCGTACCCACGTGATAGATGAGTGTCATAGGTTAATCACTCTATTCAACCGACACTATTGAGAGACAGGATGTCTGAGTTCCTTTTGTATAAAAACCGCAGAGGGGATTAGGGACAGGATGTTCGAATAAAAGGTATTGACATTTAGACTTAATCTGTGGACATTATAGAGACAGCATGTCTGAGTTCCTTTGTATAAAAACCGCAGATGGGATTACTACCAGGATGTTGGAACAAAAGGTATTGACATTTAGACTTAATCTGTGGACATTATAGAGACAGGATGTCTGATTTGAAAACAAGATTTGACATGTTAAGACCTTCTATAAATAGACTTGACGTTGATTTCTATAAACAGCACAAACGGACTCGACCGTAATAGAGAACGTAAAGAACGGACCGGAAATCCTCTATTTTACCAACACACTGAACACACTATTTGACATGTTAGGACTCGACTGCAGATGTTCATAATTTTAGTTATTGGCAGTTAATTCACAAGTGTTATACATGTATAAAAAGTCTTCCCAATGACCATTTTGTAGTTGAATCCACGGAGTGATTTTGTACTGACTTACTAAAACTCGCATATCCAATCTCATCACCACCGCCACCACCACCACCACCAACAACAACAACAACAACAACATCAGCACCACCAAACCCAACAACAGCAACAACATCAACAATATCTGCAACAACAACAACTACAATAACAACAATACCAACACCAACGACACCACTACCAACAATTAACAACACCACCATCAACAACAGCAACAACAACAACATCCACTGACATTTCTAAAATTCAAGAAATCTAAACACATCTATGGTCACTTCTGAAATGTATACATGTATTGTCCAAAAATTGTGATTTGAACTAGGATTAAAAGTTCACTGTAACCATTTTTAAACAAAGCTGATCATTTAACTACTTTAAATATTAAGTCGCCTAGGTAACGGATTAACTTTTGACCATTAGGGGATTAAATCGTAAATGTAAACCTATAGTTATAGAGTCATGTTTATATGTTATAAAAAATTATATTCGTATATTTTCAACACTTTTCTACCTAGCTGCATATAATTATATACCAAAATATTCGGAATTTCACGCGCTATCTGATTATATAAATAAATGTGGAATGTGTTTCGGAAAATAACTTAAAATCAGTTTGACAGCCGTAGGATATCATTTAATGTCTAATGTTCAATTTTTTAATACATCTCACAAAGACCTTTCGAATAAACCTAGGGTTTTCGGGTCGATTTTGTTTACTTTTAGAGTTATTGCATAAGAGCAGTTTTTAAACTTTTTTTTAACTTGTAATTTAAACCATCAATCTGATACCATTTGATAGATCTGTTTACGCTGATTCTAAAAATGTATACTTTTGTTTACCTATCCCTTACAGTTGATATTACTGTTTAGGGGTCACGTGACATAATGGAACTCTGATTGGTAAACTCATAATTACCTCATAATAGACCGAATCCTATCGTGTTTTGTAACATTTTAAAGGTTTTATCAAGCGCTATTTGACTGTAGACCAAAATCGGAAACGCTAGATTTCTATAAATAGTTACTATTCCATCAGTAGCAGAGCATAAGGGTTTGAAACAAGTTTGAACAGGTATAAATAACTATGACATTAGATTTACATAAATGACGTTGGGATTCTTTAATTAGCAACGACCATTAAATACTGAGGAGAAGCAGGAGGATTGAGGAGGAGGAGGAGGAGGAGGAGGAGGAGGAGGAGGAGGAGGAGGAGGAGGAGGAGGAGGAGGAGGAGGAGGAGCAATAACGTAAGAAGGGGTAATCATAAATGCATGTCAAAATCATGTTTTCCTGGGCGGTATGCAGTGCGGCCTTTAATAGATCTGACATCTTACACAGACATGCAAACATCAAACACTCTGATGGAATAGATAAAGAAATGGCTTCACCTTCCAAATGACATTGTATTCCAGCATCCTTTTACCATGCTGTTAACGGGTCCCAGTGGTAGCGGGAAAACGCATTGGACCCGAAAACCTTTGCTCTCTACTTTGATACACACTCCCCCTCAAACAATAATATGGGGTTACGGTCAATGGCAACTCCTTTACGATAAACTTAAAGCAAGGTAGCCCTATTGTCAACCCTTTTTGTGTTTGTGATGTCGTTTGCATTTATTATTACTTTTGACTTCTTGTTTGTCTGTTTGCGTGTTTGTTTCTGTGTTTTGTGGTTGACTGTCCTCCTTAAATGCTACTTTCCCTGTCCGATCTTTTTATATTTCTTTAACAAAATACTGCCATCCATTGAATTTATAAGTGGTATCCCTAATCATTTGAACGAGTCAGATTTTATTGACCCAAAAACACCTAACCTGATTATCTTCGACGATCTCATGACGGATGCTAAATGTGACCAGAGGATCGCCGACCTATTTACGAAAGGATCACATCACCGGAACATATCGATCGTGTATTTGACGCAAAATCTGTTTTCACAGGGTAAAGCCTGTAGAGATATAGTCTTAAACAATCAGTATTTAGTTTTGTTCAACAATCCCATCGATAGACAACAGGTAGCGACATTGGCGAGAAGGATTTATCCTCTTACGAGTAAAACATTTTTGCAACAATACGTGGAAGCGGTTAAACGACCCTACTGGTGGACTTAAAGGTCAATACACCCAAACACGAACGACTGATGACCAACATTTTTAACAGTAGGGCCGGTGATCCAGGAAATGACAGAGAGGAGGAAAATGAAGACAGTCTAAACGAGTATTCAGTGTCCCCGGGTATCCGGGCCATTGGTCAAGGGAATGGCAAAAGGCGAAAACGTCTTGAAAGTGATAATGACGAATCAGATAGTGAAGAATCAGATGAAGACAGTTCAAACGAGTATATATTACCTTCACTAAAAAAATCAACGAATGTTGAAATAAGAAAGCACACTCGGAAGGCACGTGAAAGCGAGACTCAAATACCTTTAAATAGTTTTCTACGCAAAATAACTATTGGTAAAGTTGTTAAAAAATACTGTACGGAGATAAAACAAAAGGCGATAGACTGCTACCCTGAGGATAGACCTAGGTTAGCGGAACGCAAAATGATAAATGACATGCTGCCCAAACTTCGTAAATCATCTAGAGAGTACTTGGCCGAAGAGCTGCCGTTCGTATACTATAGAGACACGTGCCCATTGTACGCATCTATCATGAATACGGTTAAACGAGTGCGAGAAGTGACTCATTTACCAGTAAAGAGGGTATTCGTTTACACAAACACGAATTGAACGAGATATTAATCCCAGAAAAGAATGAAGATGACAGTGACCACGAGAGTGATCAAGTTGAAATCACAGTTTAAAATGCGTAAGAACCAGTTAGCACATTGAGTCAGAACCAAACAAACATGGAATTTAAATTGGTGACACCGGTCGCGACGGCTTTGGAAATAGCCAAATCTCAATATAATAGGGACTTAAAAGAGGCGACTATATTATTTGATTGGTGGATAAGACAATACGCAACGGGAACGGAAGAAGACTGGATGCTCTACAGTGCCAGGCAAGGAATAGATCAGTTTGCCGCCAAACACGTGTATGATGAAAGAAAACGTAAACAGACAAAATCAAGCAAGGAACGCCTTACAAACAGTCTTTTAGGAAATGAGACATGCAGACAATGACCATTGTTCAATTATATCAAACTGTTGGATGTACTGTACAGACGAAAATGTGCGTTATGTATCCTATCTAACTGTTGGATGTATTATACAAACGACAATGCATGTGCGTGATGCAACCGAAATAAAAATTATTGGGAACATTTGTAAAGAAAAACAAATGAATGTGTCTTTTATATATGTTATTGTAATATTATTATACAGAATATATGACAATAAAAGTGTAGAATAAGATAGAATTGTCTTTGTCGTTTATTCAATCCAATCAATCGATACATCAGTCTTCCCCATGAATGAGTAAGAAGAGTTGTCCTTCCTTGTTTCGTCATCCACATACGTGTTCTGTTCTGTTTCATATTTCTTCTTCATCTGTGTCAAATCTGTAAAACTAACAATGACGAGCCTGAGTGTACGACGTGTCTATTTATAATTCAAACTTTTTAATAACTGGAGTCGGATTGTTGCTTTATTAATTATCAAACAAGTACCCCTCCGTCCTTATACGATGACGTGACGGTGGTTTATCGTAATAATTGCATATTTCGTAAGAATCACGTTTCTGGCTATAGTTACGATTACCGTATATGAAATCACATTTCTGGCTAACTACACAAGTGCCGTGTAATAATTTAATTAACATTCAATTTGATCTGTCATTGATTATGACACATACTCAAACAAGATTCCTAACAATGGATGATTCAAATTGATTTGGTCGCAGCAAAATGAATAAGCAGGGCCTATAAAAACCGATGTCTAATTCAAATTTTGTCAGTTGAGTATGAAATCGGAATTAGAGAAAACGACGTTATTGACAAATAAAACAACATTTCTCGTTTAAAACATAGGATACATTAAGCATATTTGGAAAGTTCAAATATCTCAGTTAGTTTAATCGATCCTCGAGAAGCTATAAGCATATACAAAACCCCGCTGTGGATAGCGTTCAATTTAGGGGTTATACGACAATGCCCACCTTATCACTCTCTGACCAAATATTCTGTGGAAGCTGCATTAAGTTGAAGGGAAACGTACGATTCTTTCATATGTTCTTGCAAAATACAAGGCAAAGAAGCGATGGTGTACATTTCAAAAGCGGCTGCGCGACATCGTTTTTGCTGAAATTATAATCAAACATTTATTGGACGAATACAGACGTGCCAACCTAATAAAACCGTGGGCACATTAACGGATGTTTATGAATCATCGAGGTTTTACCGATTGCTCACGAGCTCAAAGCTATATAAAAGTGACATAAGCCATTGGTACTTCAGTCTTTGTTCTGTGTTCGACTCGAAAACATCGTGGAAACAGCACAAGTATTTCCAACATCGGATTTTGTGTACGGAGATATGTTATTTTACGAAGACAGATATAGTCAATTCTCCTCCTCCTCCTCCTCCTCCTCCTCCTCCTCCTCCTCCTCCTCCTCCCCCTCTTCCTCCCCCTCCTCCTCCTCTTCCTCCTCCT